>KN549536.1:0-10078 GCA_000797555.1 Oesophagostomum dentatum | reverse complement strand
TCAAATTTCAAGTTACTTTCCCTTGTAGTTGCTCAGGAACTGGTGCCAAAATTTCAAATGGACAAAAATTAGAACATTATTGTCCGTGGATGCTGCCTTTAACCAAAATTGTGGAGCTATGGGTCAGAAAGATTATTTTGTTTTGCGTCTGAATCACACTTCATGAACGTATAGGTAGAAAAACTTTCAAGGAAGCTTTGACATAAAAATCTCCTTTCTCTCAGAAGAAGAAAACTACTCCATTCTGCAATTCTGGAGATAATACCCGTTTTCTGGAACTGCTTTGGTGCGCTTGCTAAGCAGGAAGCACTGCAAATGTCTTGCAGAACTATAAAAGGACTTACTCGGATATTTCCTCATCACCTTCAAGTAGGTGCTGAGCTCGCTTTCTGTGATCCTCCTCTCTGATTTGAAAAACCGGTGGAATAGGGCTCCACCGTCATCACTGCCGTAGAAGACATAGCGCGAGGAGGAAACTGCGAGTAGAGATGAGATCAGAAGGAATGTGCGCATGCCTAAATAATATCCAGAAATCAGCTAGAAGCATAGTCTTACGTAAACGACACAGCTTGCAAGATTCAAATCCAGTAGACATGCATAAGCGTAAGGATCTCACGGAGAACGATCGAACAAATATTGCTCTACAAAGAATGTGCGTACTTGCGATCGGCTGAAAGGTTGTTCGTCGTTTTTTATTAAAACTGAAAAGTGTAGACAAGGGTCGTGCGACCGATCTGTACGGATTACGCGCAAAACTTCTTCTTCATCCCAGTTCACCGTGTCAAGGCTAGCAGAGGTGTCATTGAGTGTAAACGACATTCACTCGCTAGTAGATGGGGACGCGATTCGAGTTTTTCCTTTGAAACATACGCGAGGACATGTAATTGCAATTAGACCGACGACCTGAGATTTTCAAAGGTTTTTTGAAAGGAAATTTAGGACGAAGTCTCGCTCTTCTATAGCAGCAACCATAAAAGAAAAGCTAAATGGGAAAGAGAGGTCTCAGGGCAGTTCCAATGATGACACTGATTCATCTGTTCTGTGTGCATAATGGTTGTACCGTAAAACTGCGCGGAAATAATTTTATCGTCAAGGTTGAACTGCAAGTTGTAATACACTACCAAACCAAAGCTTTGTGCAGCCGACATCAGAGAAAAGACGACTTTATGGGCAAATAAGTTTTCGCAAAGAGTGGTTCTCTTTCAAAAAGTGGCAGGCATGATGTAGTGACAAGATTATGATGTTATTAGGTCGGTGTATAAATACTCATTTAATATTTCTTAGCATGCATCTAATAAATGAATCAAAAGCGATGGTTTTCCTTCTTTACACCGCTATAAGACCATTGATTTATAGTAGCCAAGGATTTTTTCACAGTATAAAAATGAAACTTTTTTGGGTGTAACGTTCGACTACTAATACGGTCCTCCTACATGTGAATAAGAAAAAATTTACACTATTTACGTCATCTCGGCTCTCATTTTCAGTGTAGCATTCTGTATACGTTTATTTAACGAAAACACCTAAAAGGGTTGCAACGAATCCGGTGAAAAAACTAGGACTGTCGATTGCTTGTAGTACGCGGACGGATTGAAAAGCCCGTTCTTTTCATGAACAATTTCGCGAATTTATACATGAATCGTTTATAAAATCGTAGAACTGGATTTTCTAAAGACAAAAGTCGAATAGTTCAATGCAAAATTGTCTAGCAGAAATACTGCATAGGATGAGGTATTCAAATGAGAGCTGCAGCCTAAAACAAGTTAGGAGCAAATATTTTGAGATGTGGACATAAAAGTTCCATAAGCTTAGCAGTTCTTGTTGATTATATTTAGAATTCGGTGTAAAAGTAGGCCAATTTCGAAAATGCACCAAGAAAAGAAGAGTAACAGCTAGGTTTCAATGGTGTCATGAAGCCATTTTATAGACTCAGCAGGCTTATTCGGCGCCAACCATTTGTCTGGAGATTAGGCAGCAAGCGCAAGGTTTATAGTTGCAGACGCTGACGAAACCCTGTCTTGAGGATTTATTTTAGCCTCTCAGCTCCTCATAACTAACAAGATATTCTCACCCTCTTTGTAGTGCGCTATTTAATCTAAGGAAGAAACAATCAACCAGATAAACCTTCAGATGTGTTTTTTGCTGCGAGCCATAAAATCAATTGTAGTGCTAAGCTAAATAAATATTGTTGCCGTATAAGCTTCTGTGTGCCTAGATTTGGATGTCCGACAGGCTTCTATAAGCACTGGAAAGATACCCAGGTTGAGTTAGATATTGAGCAGATCACGAATGACTCAAGAAGAGAGAAGCGGCGGTAAAAATGCTTTTGATCCGATGTTAGATTAGCATGGGAAAGCGGTGTGGAATGTATCACGAGCTACTGTTTATGAGCTAAGTATGATTTCCCCCAGCACTGTTAGCTCTATATGAGTTTTTGACTTTCTTAAAATATCTTAATGCATTTTTCCCTCGTTTCTTTGCATGAGGAGCGGTAAAACAATTTTACGAGCTGTAAAATCCTGGTTTAGTTTTACCGCGACTCAAACGTTCGTGAACAATATCGTCGTAATTTTTTGACGTGCAATCAAAACTTGGGTTTAATTTTTTTTCAGGTTTAAGGTAAGCCGTTGTACGAGTGGGTTGTCGATTGGCAATTGGCGATAAACGACTATTTAAGTCAACTGGTGGCAACTAACAAACAAAGATACCTAGACTGATCTAGAAGCGGTTTTTGCAACCTGGAACCTTTGAAGCCTAAAGTCGTTCGGAATGCCGGCTTCAAAGCTGCTGTCCAATGTCTACTTTGATTGCTATGATAGGAAGGAGAGGTACGAAATACAGTTCGTTCGAAGAACTACCGGTAGGCGGAGCTTACAGCCGACAGCCAACTCTATGGAACAGATCACTCGACGAAAGAAAGAGCTTCAACTGAATCTATACTAAGAAGCATAATGGCTCTAGGCTCATTAGCCATTAACTTGGCTATTATTTGGAAATAGCCAACCCTCAATCATAAACCTCGCCCAGCATGTTTCTGTTCCTAAGATGTTTCTGAGAATGCGTATTTTACAGTAGTTTATACAACTATACATTAAAGTGAACGAATTCTCGCAATTATGGCTACACAAGTAATAAACTATTACAGACTGCTGCGATCCCTGTGAGTTATGGCAGTACGATTCGATAAGAGCTCGGTTCTGGACAGCTAGGTCTCCTTGTTCACAGCTAGAGAGTCTTCTTTTGCACTGCCTGATATCTGCGATCTTCTATTTCGGAACCATGCGCTCGTATAAATTCCGACGGAAATGGGACCATAGCTATACGAGTGGGACACGAGCATCGTGTTCTGTGAGGAGGACACGGTATTCAGAAGGCAGCACGCCACCGTAGCCAAATTTCGACTCGCTGAATCGAAGAGTGATTTTGTTCGTCTGTCGGCTTCTTCTTGGGAGAGCGTCTGGAAAAGCAAATATGGATGGAGAGTAATATTTGAAATTTTTTATCGGAGAAATTTTTCCATACCTGGTCATTTCTGATGCTCTGAATGTCAGACATGAAGCCTTGCAGTTGATTAAGAATAGTACTGATAGTGTTGCCCGTATCAGTCCTGATTTGCTCGGATCGCGTCTCGTATTGCTGGAGTTCTTCCTGAGGCCATAATATTCATAAAAACGGCTAGAAACTTTTCGAAGTCTCATTAACTTTAGAAATTTCAGAAATGCTAAAAGGACATCAAATTATTTTTGACCAGGGGGCCCGACATAACCCCTTTCCAACCCCAAAAGCATGCTAGAAGACGAAAAGCTGGGTTAAAGAAAAAAACGCGTTAAAGAAAAATTGAGGTGTGGTCAAAAAAATCAGCAGAAATCCTGCAAAAGGCATTCCCACGATGGAAATTTTCGTGTATATATAATATAACAGGCCATGAGTGATTTAAGGTTTCCTAAAGATTTCCGGAGCTTTTTTGAAACAATAAACTTACAGTCATATTATATTGCTCCGCCCATTCCTGCATTCTGCTAGAGAGTTGGTTTCTAGGAGTTGTGTAGCTGTTCTGAATTAGAGAAATTTCTCGTTCTGTTAATTCTTGCATGTA
The DNA here is from genome assembly GCA_000797555.1 of Oesophagostomum dentatum. Taxonomy (NCBI): domain Eukaryota; kingdom Metazoa; phylum Nematoda; class Chromadorea; order Rhabditida; family Strongylidae; genus Oesophagostomum; species Oesophagostomum dentatum. The sequence goes on along the minus strand of KN549536.1, from coordinate 5,982 downwards.
GCTGATGGTGAGAAAAAAATATGCTTTCGTTTTCACTGACAGACGTTCATGGAAATTTCGCAGCAGTCCGCTGTTCGTGTGCAGATGCGTTAAATGACATATATTTCCCTATCTACACCCTACCTAAGTGGAAATTTCAAGAGAATAGTAGCTATAAACTTTGAATCTTGCTAGTGGTACGAAAATACTAAACAGCGGTCCATAAAAGCAAAAAATGAAGAGCCTAACTTAGTCTACACCTTAATTTCATGTTTATTCTAGGTGGAAAATTTGACCTATTTTGCGCCTTGTTTCATTGTTCTAAAAACACCATAAAATAGAGAAATTACTCAAATTGATGCCTACAGTACGCATAACTTACTAAGTCAACAAACCTTATCAGCACCTTATATTAGGTTTTCTTATGAGTGAACTTATCTGCTAGCTTCCTTGTATTTAGATCATCATATTTTCTTTAAACCCCTCACGCACCATGCGAGTTCAGAGAGTAAATAAATAAACTTACTCTCTCTCTTTCACGGACTATGACTAGTGAAGTGGGTGGAGCCAGGTACCGAAGAAGACGCCGGCTGTGTCCAAACAGAATAAAACACGGAAAAATGGCGTAGTATTGATCAGTTCTCTTTGTTTCGACTTGGTACTTTGCTTTTCAAGCTGTAATGGACTCTCGTTTGGATCCCTCTTCCCCTTGGATTCCTAACCCCGTCCACCTCACTAGTCATAGTCCGCGAAAAAGAGACTACTACTATGCGATACTTTGCGTTTTAACAAGTTGATTGCACTACTGATAAAGAGAGGACATTCATGCTTCTCCTACGAACAGCGAAACGCTTAAACTGCAGTGAAATGACGGTGCTGTTTAGCGGTTTTATTTGCTAAAAATATTTAAATATATATATATATATATATATATATATATATTATGTACCCCACTCGATCACTCCGAAGCTACTCTCTATTTTATTTTACCTTTTGTTGGTGACACTTTCCATCCTCGCCTCCACCACTAAGTAGCTCCTACTAACAAATCTCAAAGGATATTTCTAATTCGGCTAGGGGCATAACTAATTACCAAACTTTTGATCTAGAAAGTTCTTCTTTTGCAAAAATCCAACAATTCTTATCTAAGAACGAATGATGGCTGGAATGAAAATGCCTCAGAAAAGGATCTAATGGAATAAGACAGATTTAATTTACTAATGACACATGAAACCTACGGTTATTATCCTTCCGAATGCATGGAAAGCATCCACAGGCGAGGTTCTGAGGAAACCATACTGAGGAGTTGGAAGGCACCAGCAGCATGCCTGAAGCATACTTTTTCTAAACAAACAATGCTTTTTTCGAGTACAAGTGCACCTGTCTAGATGTAAAATTAGCCATTCTTCCCCTCTTTCCTCCACAGATATGTCACAAAATAGTTATTTCGCTGTTTTTTTTTTTTGGAGTTTTTTTATTTTGAAATTTGTTGTAATCACATGCGTACCGCAAGTAATAAGAAATAATAATAAGGAAATCCCTTTTTACGACAGACATTGCTGCTATTGAGCCGCGGTACATTCACTTCGTGCTCATTCCTCATCTAATTTTATGTTTAGAATTAGCATGTTGAGACTTTCGGTTGGTAGTCATACTTACTTTCCCATTTTACATTGAAGTCTGACGGTTTTCGGTGGATTTTGGGACAAGAATTAGGAGCGGTGTTGTACACTTAGGCAAGAAGAATGCAAACTGAACTTAAAAACCAATTCTGCTTTTTTAGGCTTAACTATTTTGTGCCGGGTAAGAAAACGGCGGACCTACCTTAATATCTTGCAAAGTCGCGAACACTAGAAGAAATCCTAGGCAGAGGTACATCTGGAAAGATGCACTTTCTCTTTAATTAATTTCTAGCAATATGGGCGATACTGCACATACTGTAGGAGAAAGACTGATTACAAAAAGCAATCCTCGCTTAGTGAGCAGATCTTAAGAGAGGACATAGTGACTGGGCAGGCATACTGACTCATGAGTACAAGTATGCGTACCTCTTAGCTTTCCTCCAGCTGGCTCTGTGTACGCAACGAGTTGTTATGCCATCGACTTCAAGTGAAAAGAAAAAGTCTACATACAGTGTTTGCTGAGTCAACGAACGCCTGTTGTACGTAAGAAATATTTCAGAGACCTGAAGGACCGGCTCTGCCACGATTCCTCTATGTGTTTGGGTTAAAATATGTGGAGTTTTGAGAATAAATGCCGCTCGAATTTGTCTCATTTCTCGGAAAAATTGGAGTTTTACAGAGAACGTCGTCTTTCGTCAATATCGAGTCAATCGAAAGTAAGCTTTTTTGCTATTTAATTTAGAATTTCGCATGATAGCTTGATCTACTTAGAATTACCCGAAGCGACATTTTCCAGCAGCCAATGTAATAACTCTTTAGGTAAGAGCAAGGCTTACGACAGAAGCGCTTACTTTTTCCATTCTTTCTAGTCCTCGTAGGTCTCGTCTCTTTTCTTGTAAAAAAAGGAGAGACATATGAATTTCACCTAGTTCCTTTCCGGTTCATGTCACTTCCGTGTAAAATTTTAAGTTGTTACACCACACTAGCGTAGGCTTTTAGTTTATCTCCTTTATAAAAACTGAACTTGTACTTCTCATGTCGTGATTTACGGAAAGGACATACAGGTTTTGTTTATGTTGTTGTTAACTGTTGGGGACGCCTTGATGGGTAGATAATAAATAAATAAACAAATTTTAAAAAACTGTACTATTTTCAAAAAAGTTTAACTTATTTTCTTCTAAAAATTTTGTTGTGGCACACCTTGAGCCTAGGAGCATGTAAATAAGTAAATATATAAACAAGTAAGTGAATGAATAAATGTATAGAATCGAACGTATGAGAAAAAGTCAAGAAAAAGAAGGCATCTAAACGGCTACGTTACCATAGCACAGAAATCTGAACCACTTTCAGGCCTCTGAGGAAGACGTATGCCAAAATGTGTGGCCAAATAAAGGTGCTTGATAACAACCTGTTGGCCACAGAAGAAGAATAGGATATTAAATCAAGCATGGCCACGTTTTAGGATCAGAGGACGTTTACGACAATTCAAGACCACAGGTTGAAGTAAAATCCAGCACAAACTCAAGTTTTCTGAAAGCTACTCTTGTTATCGCAAAGCTGCTAATTTTATTTCACATTTTCGAATTTTAGAATAATTCCATATAAACGGTTCTTTCCGGAAATCAAAGATTGTAAGCTGAAACGCAGAGTTTCTGAATCAGCTCCGTCTTTCAACATCGCTCTCTGGTAATTTCAAACAAACACAAGGAAAAATATTTAATTTTGGGTGAATTTATTGGAGCTATTCATGTAACCGAGTAAACGAGAGTTCCCTACTAGTTAATTGAATTTTTATATGATCAGCAAAAAGATACGCACGAGTAGGCCATAGATGTAGGCACAGATAGGTCATAAAGTCCTCAGAAATTCTAGGAAAGCTTGTTCGAGACCCTACACCTTCAGAAAGTACATATTGTTATAGAATGTCTTTTGCAGAATGCTATCCTAAAATTGAGTTAATACTTTTACAATGAGTTATTTATAAGGAAAAGGTATATTTGCCAGAAGTTTCATACGTCGCGTACTGATCTACAATAGTCATCGTTGGATGATTTAGCGCCCGCTCGAAGAATCTTCTCGAACAATTCCGTCTATGCTCAGACTGAGTCAGTGACAGTCTACCTTTTGTGGAAATGTGCTTCTATTTTTTTCCTTACGCTTCATTCACTTTAACCCTTTTAACCACATCGTGGCGGTATAAACTCTATGCAAGGGTTTTTGGCCTTTCATATAGCACGTATAGAAACTGTTCATTTGAGAGCTGTCTAACAGAGTTTCTTTTTAGGTGAAGCACTTTTCTTCAACTGTTAGGATCACTTCCTCTCTCTTTCTGGATCTTTTCTTCCGCAGAGGTGATAATGGATCTAGTCGATTTTATTCATGACGTTTCCGAAGAACTGTATTATCATTTTCTCGTGTTTCAGGTTCGAGCTTCATTATGCTTTGCTTCCCCTGCATTTCTGTGAAATGGTGAGCTCAGGAATATATAAATATCCGATCTATCCAAGCGGCTAAAAGGTTTGTTTCTATCGTTCAGTTCTAATGTAAGATCCCTCGGTTTCTATGGCATACTCAATCATCGCTATGGCAAAAATACGGGGAAAACCGGTTATATATTAGGAAGGCTGCTCCACATTTCTACAATAGTAGTAAATTTGGAGTTAGATCTAGGTACTAAGTCTTTTTTCACCTAAGATGTTGGAACGTTGGCAAGAAGGGATAGTAAGGGAAGGTCCTTGCAGGACATTTGCATATCTCTCTTGTTTTTCCTTTTCTTCTGTTTCTAAGTATGCTGCACCTTGGAGTGTATAAATAAATAAATAAATAAATAAATAAATAAATAAATAAACGTCGCAGTTAGTTCCTACAAGCCCAAGAAAATCCATTCTTAGGGTGGGATGGGCATATTCGCAATCGGCCTGAGTATCAGACGTGAAGAAAACTCGGCCGAAATTGGGATTGACCGTTACCATGCCATGCGTTCGCTGACGTATCTTCATCGCACGGTTGGAAATGCGAAAGTGTTTCGTCTTGGCAGTCCTCTTTTCCCTCTCCTTTTTATTCGTTGTTTATAATTTCTTGGGAGTAATTCGACGCAACTATGCCCAGGCCCCTTATGCAACTACTGGCGAGTTCATCGGACCAGAAGAAGCAGGTCTAAACAACCTGTTAGTTGCAACTGCTTCAGTTTACTGTATTTCGTCATATTCTTCTAATGGGATCTAATTCATCAGTGGTCAAGCTATTTTATTCTCAAAAGGAATGAAACATTTCCTTGAACGTGCTTGATAAACTCGACCAGTAACGTTGGTTAGCCTGTTTTGACTTATCTGCAGTAAAGGGCGAACTCGTGCAGTGGTCTTGTAAAAATGGATTTTTTATGATTTAGAGTAACTAATTACGACATCTACTATAGTAAGGACGTGAAGGAGGTTCGGGTTCATTTTTCCTCCGCTGACTTTAAGCTAAACGGTGTATTATGTCATACAGTGTGTTCTAAAAGTTCGCGCCCACCCTAAAAATTTCGGCATTTTAAAAAATACAGAACAGGTTTTGATGTGCAACACCCACATTCGTGTCTGCCACATGGGAACATTCATGGCTTTGGGGATCAACTTTTTCGCTCGCCACTTCGGGTTTACTTCCATTTCTTGAAAAATGGTTGTTCCAAAACTTCATGCCCACCATGATAAATTGTTCCATAATCGTACGAAAACAGTAGAAGACTGTAATGCGGGTACGAGTACATACTCAGCATCTCTCGACTTGTTTTTCTGGAAAACTCTAGCTATGCCAAACGCCGGTTGCAGGGCAAGAATACATGCAGTATGCATGCGTGGTCTTGTAGGGGTTTCCTTTAAGTGTCCCTAGAATTGTAGCAGATAAGGACGTGGGGATTGCACGTCGAGAACTGCTCAGGATTTTCAAAAACTTCGTAAATTTGGGGTGGCAGTGTGAACTAAAAGTTGAATAAGTGTCTTCGTCTTATGGAATAACGCCTAACTGGGCATGCGGTCTGCCCAATACATTGAGGGCTACGATATCCCGAGTAATAAATCTAGGTTAGAGAAGATCACCACTTTCTATCGAATTGTCTTAGGCAGAGCTAATTAGTTAATAACTAGTTGATATACCTTCAGTATTTCTTGCTTTGATATTTATTTCTAAAAAAAACTAGTAAAGTCAAGGATACATGGGTAAGTTACAGCATTGTTCTGTTCCGTATTCCAGAGAAGCCAAAAATCAAAGCGGCAGCGTTCGTGCCACCTTCTCGTCACTCATATCCAAAGTAGTCCTCTTCTTGTCCTCCATGGCCTCGCCCCCCGTATCCACGGTATCCACCGTCGCGACCACGACTGTAGTCGTCTCGTCCACCGTATCT
>KN549535.1:91936-103274 GCA_000797555.1 Oesophagostomum dentatum | reverse complement strand
ATGCAAACCTACTGACAACCCGTTTTGCTGCTTTCATTTGCCCATATGACAAACGGTACCGGTTACTGGACCGTCAAACGAACCTCTGATTTAGTATCGCCCCCAGAGCATCAGAGTAAGCATCAGCAGGTCTTGTGTATACAGCAATGATAGTATGAGCTTCTACTTTATCAAAAACAACTTCTTTACGTGTTAGCGGTTGGAAAAGTGGACAGGATACGCCTCGGAATTTAATTAAAGCAAAAATTTCCACTCCTACATTACTCGATGGGTCGAGCATGGCGGTGGTCCTGCTTTCGCGTCGGAAGCAACGGTTCCCTTGAGCAATCATCCAAGACACTTATGAACTTACTAGATCTATAACCTAGCACTGTAACAAATGATTTTGCTTACAAGCACAGTGGGTCTTACTTTTCTAGTTCAAACACTTTTTATGGTTCACATATGCACAGTGCTCGTAATAGCGATATTTACTGCTCGTAGAACAAGAACTTCAAATGTGTCGTGCTACATCAAAGAAGGAAGCAGAACAGAAGGTAACGGTGTAGCCACTCTAACAGCTAGTTTGATGTTTGATGTTTCCTTTGTTTGATACATCTTTCGCGCTGTCCTGTTCATTAGAATCTTCCCGAGTGCTATAACATGCAGTCTAAAAAGTCAGAATCCATTTGTACAGATACTGACTGAGTTTGACAGAGTTTTCATATGTGTGCATCTGCGCTCAGCACGAGGACCAGAGCCTGCCGAGAAAAACTGCGAAGACCTGAGTGTTCAACGTGTCGACTAATAGGAACAAGTTTGTGCCCTGCCCAGACTTACAGAATTGACGGAATACTCGCTTTGCTCGCACAATTTGATTTTGGGGTTTTTCATACTTCGACGTATCCGACTGATAATCGGATGGTTTTGACATGTCAAACTTATGACTGCGAATGACTATCGACGAATTCTCGAATCATTTTCTACACTCTACAGCTTTATGTTGTGCATAGCCTTTTTTGATGCATACACGTGCGGATGAATACATCGCGCGTCGCCGCATTGCACTGCCTCGCCACGCAACGCATATCTGTCATGACCCTATCTTTTAGCACAGGGTGCATCAGCGGCGCCGCGCCCGCGGTCGGCGCTATGTTTCAGCACTGACGCTGTGTGCGCGCAGCCTCGCCCATGGGCGGGACTGCGTCGAATGAACAGAGGATACACTTTTTCCGCACGTCAACGCGAAATTATCCATTTATTGGTCAGCTACTGGTCAGACACAACAGATAAACCGGTCAATACATCAATAGTTTAGCGACTCAGCTGATGTGGCGTAGTATGCGTGTGCCAGTGAGGAGTTACATAATGCAAGCGAAGCAAGCACTCCAGCAAGTCTGAAATTCCGATGAAGCCGGAAGGACAGACTTGTTAGGACATAAGCAGATTACCGTGGAGGAACACAGCGAACTTTCGGCACATCTGGAGACGCGCCACCGTGATTGCGTTTGTCTATATGGCAGCATTTACGTTTTCATCACTACCAGCGGATCCGAACCGCTCCGCGGTCCTGCACCGCTGGATTGAACAGCTTCGCCGTTCTGTTTTGCTCTACGTCTTTATACGGTTTCTCCAGTCAGTGCATACCATGGGGCACAGACGACGGATGGCTCACACGCGCGGCACGGCGCCACACAGGACAGACCGTCACTACGCTTGACGGCACGTGCATGCGCCGGACGGAAGTGGTCCCACGCTATGCAATGGCTTGAACTCGCTGCCCCTTCCAGTGCTTTAAAGTGAACTCAACTGACGCTCGGCAACCTTTATATACGATGATGATATCATTTTATTCTTATTTCGCTCTAAACAACTTTTATACGTTCGACATGATGAGGAAATGAAAAGCGGCCCCCAATAGGCCCTCATTTTTGCAAAGCCATTCAAGCCAGAATAAGTGGACTGTTCAACTGGCTTGAACGGCTTCGAACCTACCCGCGTGGTCCCATCCTACCCTCAGTTTGGAGAACTCTTGTAGTTCTCTATTCTCCCGCTCGTTCATAAAATGAACTCTGCTGAAGTTCATCAGCTTTTGTATAGGCGGTAGTGATAGCACTGATCACACACACATGAAAGTTCAATTATAATGTAAGATTCAACCCTCTCATCTTCTTTTTTCACTGGCCGAAATGTACTCTTACGTTAGCAATTTTTTTCTAAACTTCGTATGTACGATTTGCAGTATTTCTGGGAGTCTGTCGAATTGCTGGAGTGCCCCCTTTGCTCCCGCCGTATGACTTCCTAATGGCACATATACTACTGTTTCACCCCACCTCAGTCGCTAAATTATCGAATTATTGGTCGATTTCTCTGTTATCGGTAAAGAGTCGAGCCTCTAGTGCCTCGAGTGCAGTGCTATCAGCTTCGTTGCCTAGATCATACATTCTATTTCAAATTCATCGCCACGATGTCCTTTAGTTTTATGTTTACGTGGCAGTGACCCTACATTACCGTTCCGTTTGTCAGCTATGTGTTCTTCTTCTCTTATGCTCAACTTTCTACCCGTCTCTCCTATATAGGTCGCGTTATCAACATTCTAACCCCACGGCCCGGCGTAGGTGTTCTCCGGGAGAAGCAGGGTTTCGTAAAGGTCCAAAACTTCAAACGCGGTTTTCTAGCGGGAATAAATGATGGCGAAATTTTGAAACAGAAATTGTAACAGGAAACACCAAAAATGGTTTTAAGAAAATACGAAAAATGTAAGCATCAGAAGTTGATAAAACCACTGAGGAATCCTCAAAAACTCACTTCAAGTTTCGACACGTTGAAACTAGAGTCTATAATCGACGAAACTTGCATTGATAGGGCATGCGTCGAACATGCACTATCCACGTCTATTTTTTTCTTATAAATATATTTTTAAAGCGAAAACTGAAGGACGTCAGATCAAAATATGGCCATAGGCGAGTCACAATGTGGTGAACAATCGTACGAAAAATGGACCCCATAAAAAATTTTGACCTTTATTGAGTTAGTTGTTCCCAGGAAAGGCTACAGGAACAGTTCAGCTGTTCACACGTGTTCACGAGCAAACATCTCGCTTCTTCGTCACATTTTTTTGGGGTCTCTTAGTACACGAGTTTACGTAGCCATAGTCGATATCCAACAATAAAATAACACTTATCAAGTCCTTTGCGTTTTCACAGTGTATCTCTCGCTAAGCAATTGCTGTTGCGGATAGCTGCAGATAGAATTTGTTCTTCAACGGATGCTTCCGTTTACAAATTGCCCTGTTACATAGGTAGAAACTGTGTATCACCCGTACTGCAATTTCTCGTAGTGAATATTTGACATGCTTTCATATGTACAGAGGTAAAACCTGTTTATGAGAAACGATTATTATCACCTTGCTTTTACATTTTTGATTATAGCTTCATGCATGGGAACCCGTTGTTACAAGAATAGCACTCATAGCGGTTGCACTGTAAGTTATTATTTATAAATGTATTGCAGTAAAAACACAAGCGTGTAGATTTTTTCACCAACTCCATTGTTTTGCAAGGCACTTAAAGACGGCACCCACGCTAAAAATGACAGTACTGCTTCTTACGCTAGAAGTTGCATTTGAATCTGCTGAATACCAGGATTGCCTGAAATTCCACAAAAATTTGCAAAAAGTACTATTAGGTCGTTGCAAAAGTCTTTGGACACTCAGAACAATTGTCTTTTTCTGATAAGGTGACTGTTTGCTGCTTTTCTTTTTATGTGGTATATTTGCAGTGAAGCCTTGCCATTTTATTCCACTTGCTAGATTCTACCCACATTGCTTTGAATACCCATAAAAATGATAACTCTTTACATGCACATAATGGACCTTTCACTAGTAAAAATTTTATACGCGCTAAAGTTTTGATCAACTCTATCTGATCGCATGTTTCTTTCCAATCGAAACTTCCCACCTTTTCCAGGAATAAGCTTCAGAATTAAGCGGCTTGGACGACCACTGGGTAGGATTTGAATATTATTTCTATAGCTGCCGGCGATTCCCTCTGTCATGTGCACCACCGCTTTATAGCTCTGCCTTACCACTCTTTTAGGCCACCACGGGAGCTTTCCGCAAAATCGCAAAGCTTTAGAAAATTGGACTTTAATTGTGGACTCCCCGTAGGAGCTCGTTATGGAGCATAGGCAAGGGTGATTTTCGATTTCTTTGTGGCATTCTTGATCACTGGCTGTCAACGAACTACCTTTCCTTCCTCATTGGAAAGGCCGTGCCTCACCTTAATCGGAGAAATAGTAGCGCACTAAATCATCAGAAGGACGGGGATTACTCATCGCCCAATCCCAGGTCCTCAAAAAATAAATTATGCTGCAGAATAATTCTAGAATGAACAGCACCCACCCTGTTACAGTACCTTTGGCTTTACGCGGAAGACAGCCAAACGCTACTTTAATTTGATTATTATGACTTAGAAATACCTTGAGAAATACCGAAAAGTTTATTTTCTGTGCAGCACACGAATCATGCATTTTCTTCTGATATATGCTAAAAAAATTGCCGAAGTCTGGATTCCTAAAACTTTTCCTCCTTTGTATAGGCTATACCATCTCCTCTCAGAATATCAAGTGAATGATTTGCTATCTTTTTTCCTGAAGCGGAGAAAAATCGGCAAGCGAGGGGTCCGGAAAAGTGACACCCAAATTGTTTTCATTTGTAACCTTTGTAGATGGTAAGAGATGTTCTGTATACCAATGCTATATAAAGTGGAGACCTCACGGATAATAGCCACGGTTGTGAGAACGGTTTAACTTTCGAAATTATAGAGTAGTAAAGCTTGGAAAAACACGTTTGAGTGTCCAAAGACTTTTGCAACGACCTAATATATACCGCTTATTTAATGCACTTGTAAGTGCTCGGACGAGTTGTCTGCAATTGTTTCTTTCCCGGGATTTCTCAAATAGGTAAAAATCACTGGCAAATCGGTCATTGTATGTACATGTTGTTTCTATTTTATGTTGAAATTGTGCGCTTTGGTCTGAAGAAATGTAAGATAAGAAAGCAAACCGTCCCACTTCCTTCGTAACTCGTCTGCAAGATCCATTTACGTCTTGGCCGTTTTCTCGGCAATGAATGGTTTCAAAACGCTCTCACTTTCGCTTTTGTCTACTCAGCAGCACAGTGTTCACAAACGAATTGAATCTGGAAACCGTTTTTAGTGTGGGTGCTACTTTTAAGCCATCAGCTGCAAACCTTGAATTCGTTGATAGTTAAGTGCTCATTCCGTGCACAGTACTTCGCAGCATTTCTAAAATCGGTATGTCGCGAATGTGTAGACCTTTTTGCCAATCTTAAGCAGTTCAAGTCTACACCTTCGCTTTGATGACATCGCTCTGGATAAACTATCACTTTTGCATCGGTTTACACTAAACACGCCGTCTTGTGTTCGCCTTACGGAGATAATGTGCAGTTTTCGTTCGAAGATATAGAACATACAGGCACAACGTAGCTACTTTAAATAAGAAACATCGACTAAGCTACAGTCAGTACTTTTCTACGAGATATACGGAGTATAGTTTACACAAAATGGTATCACTTACAAAAAAGCAAACATGTTATGAGCTTGTTTATATCTTATCCTCATGTCCGACCATAAAGCTCTTTGTAAAAGAACCGTATGGAAATGATATTTGTGCCAAATACAACGATAACTCTCCAGCTTTTACATGACTGACCGAAGCCCATGAGGAAGTGCAGGAATGCGGGGAGCCAAATGACACATTATTAGAACACCAGCGGATCCAGTTGCCCTATGTCTTTCTACTGTTTCTCCAGTCAGTGCATAGCATGGGGCATAGACAATGGATGGCTCACACGCGGCCCGGCGCCACACCGGACAGACCGTCATCACGCATGACGGCACGCGTACGCGTACGCGCCAGACGGGAGTGATCCCATCCTATGCACTCGCTGGAGAACTCGTTGCCACTTCCAGTGCTTTAAAATGAACTCTACTAATCGTCGGCAACCTTTATATACGATGACGATATCATTTATTCTTATTTTGCTGTAAGCAACTATTATACGTTCGACATGTTGAAGAAATGGAAAGCGGCCCCCAATAGGCCCTCATTTTTGCAAAGTCAGTCAGCCGAAGTGGACCGCTTGACTGGTTTGAACGGCTTCTAAAATACCTGCGGACCGCCTGCGTGGTCCCATCCTACCTAACTGCTGGAGAACTCTTTCGGTTCTCCATTCTCCTGCTCGTTCATAAAATGAATTCTACTGAAGTTCATCACCTTTTATAAAGGCGGTAGTGATAGCACTGATCTCCTACTTCGACTTGATCAACTGCTTAATGTGTTAACGATGGTAAAAGGAAAGTGGTCCAAAAAACACCTTAGACTTTGACAAATCTTAAAATTTCCATTCTTTCTGTATATAACTCGACATGCTGAAAATGATGGTGGTCTTGTTGCGCCGGGAGGTCCTCGTTCTCTTGTACACACATAGACACACTCATGAAGATCAGTTATAATATAAGTAGATTAGGATGCTGTGAGTTTCTGGAAACGTACGTCTGTTTCAAAAAATACAGAATACTCGCACCATGCGTGACACGAAACTTGCTTTACACATAAAAATGTTTTTATTATGCTCAAATTTGCGCCAAGTTATGGAGCGTCAAATTACGGTCAGAAGCAAGCAAGAGCTTGTGGAGTTCATCGGCGGCACGATCAGGTACGATATGCATATCGACCCATATGTTTGATGTCATATTTAAAGGCGGGGTATCTGGAAATTTTCATTCGCAACGTTTTGACCCAGAATAGCGGTTGAGATAATGTTTTATACGACATTCGACGTGTGACAACATAAAGATTCCTATTTCTCAAGAGAAGCAATCACTTCCACCCAAGTAATTACGACAACGAATATAACAAAAGCACCGAAAATGTATGTCGCAAATTTCCTAGTTTTTCCACAACTAAGGCAATTTGAGGTCAATTCGTATTATACTTTGGCACAAAGTTGGATGATGTCGCTCTTCGGCGTACAGGAGTCCTTACTTTTCTTAAAAGCGAGGTAACTCTAGGTTATTAAACTTCGATCATAGCTAGAACATTGGCTCCACCACTACTCTCCCTCAAAATCGCAGCAGCGAAGATTTCCGCGTAAGCTGCCCTTATCAGGAGATGTAGAATCTGCACCATCTTTTCATCGCTCTTATACTGAAGCACGTGGATAAAATTTTTCGAGGTCAAGTGAAAGTATCATTGGTCGTCTGTAGGCGAAATATGTACCTTCTTGCGGGGAACGTCGGGACTCGAAATCAGTGCTATATCGAAGGGGGACAGAGATGTCAGACGTGGATATGTTGCAGCCGTATGTACGCCAGCGACGGAAAGATCGGCGAAGATGTTTAGGAGTTCTATGTCAATGAGCAGGAGGCAAATGAAGTTCGGTATCCATGCGCAGTTGCCCAGCATCAAAGCACAGGAGGACGACAGTCATGCGCAGGAGACAGATATAAGGTGCAAAGAAATTGGCAGCGATACAAGAAGCTCGAAATGCATATAGCTATATATAGCTTTGATGTAGGAGGTATTTGAAGGAAAAAACAACCTAGCAATAATGCGCGGGATGTTCGCTCTAGATAATTGGCGTCATGCACGAAGGTCTGAGATTAAAGCATAAGTTGTTGAAAAGCCTGTAGCCACTGCCAGGCAAAACGAAATCGATAAAAAAAAGCAATGGATCATCGGTTGACTGACTGAACATAGTGTAGTTACGTATGCCAAGGATGCGTTGCTAGGGGAAGGAATACCTGGTGACCAATAAGTGCGCTTTTGGTCTGCCCAAAGCTGGCCGTGTGAGCAGGGGCGTCTCCTCAATGCTTTTGCATGACGTCAACAGCCATTTATTTTTAGTTATCTATTCAGGTACTGGGTTTACTCTTTAGTTGTCGGTATTCATTTGGCTGTATCATGTGCGATAATACATTTCTCAATAAATATATTCCGATGAATCTCTTATAATTACACAAGTCTGTCCGTCCGGCTCCGCCGGACTTCCGGACTTGCTGGAGCGCTCGCTTCGCTCGCACCATTTCCTTTCAACACAAATACACATGTGCATGCTGTTTCATCTCAGCGCAATCGTAAATCATCGAATAGTTGACTGGCTATTGCTTAATAATCAATCGACCAACCAATGTTTCGAATCTGCTTTTGATTACGCGTCGCATATTATACACGGTCCTAACGCTACACCGATCTTCTGACCGCCCCTACCAACCTCCCGCAAATTGGTTCCGAAGTATTGCACATCGATCCCGACCTCCTGCGCATCGGTCCTGAGCTCCCGTACACTGATGAAGGAACCACATTTAAGTCTTGTTCATCTATATGAAACTTGCTGACAGCGCTGTGGACCCTTTGCCTAGAAGAGATCTATGGTCGCCATCTCTTCATCGCCTCCATTCGCACCCTTCGCCGACGACTCAGGCTTTGACTTCCACAATTATTCAACGCCGTGTAATCTGGCGTATATATGTGCTACAGCTTAGAGACTTCCGATACATCTCCCGCAACCACTGGCCCTTACTGTATTAATTTCGTCGATTGGCGCTCCCTGAATAGAGTGTATGCTTCTTCGATTCGAACGCCTTTTTCTGTGGTCGTTGAATGCCGTAGCACTTCGCGCAAGCATGCGCTCCAACATGGATACATTGGAGATATATGACGCAATCCCTTTTTCACCCGTGACACCAATTTCGCCTCTCTAAGCTTTCTGTGACAGCAAATGTACGATGATTTCTGGCAAGTGCCCCCTTCTATAGGTAGTTACTGCTGTTTGACTCCTCGGAACTTGGCGCAGGTATGCATTATAGCTCCATGAAGGTTTCTTCCGGAACAAAATATGTGCTTTAAGAGAATTTGCGGCAAAATTTGGCGTCACTCTACGGCGCCTAACTTGGCGTACATGTGCGCCAAAACATTCAGACTTTGCAGACCTGCGACACAGTCGGCGGACCAACCGCGTGCCAAATTTCAGCGCTCTAGAGCTCTTTTGCGCATAGTTAACGAATTTCGTGACTAACAGACGCATACACAAACACTCACATACATACACATGCTAACACCGTTCCTGCTTTACTATAGGTCATGATTTTAATAAAATCATTCAGTTTTTACTGTATTTTAGCACATGAGTAGTCTTACGTTCTTACATTCATGATCAATGCAGGACTTCATATATAGGTATCCTTTTATCTAGTAATTTTTTCATTGTATACTTTTCATTACGACTGTCCTTTTAATATTTTCTGTAATGTGGCGCGCTTGCAGTGCAAACCAATTA
Source organism: Oesophagostomum dentatum (assembly GCA_000797555.1). Classification (NCBI taxonomy): domain Eukaryota; kingdom Metazoa; phylum Nematoda; class Chromadorea; order Rhabditida; family Strongylidae; genus Oesophagostomum; species Oesophagostomum dentatum. Next base: position 93,934 of record KN549535.1, on the reverse strand, counting down.
GTTAGTTAACTAATTAACTAATTGATTAATCGATTAGTTAATTAAGTCGACAAAGATGTCTGCGGTTGTTAAAAGAACAACAAGCAGTAAACAGTCAGAATGAGAGACACTGCTTAAGTAGTGCGGAACAAAGGCATCAGGACCGGTGGTAAAGTCCAGAGAGTTGATCCAACATCTCGTGAAATTGTCGCACACATATCTCACAAGATGTTCATGAACTCGCTAAAGCACAGGATTGCAACAATCTTGCGGGATAGTCGGCAGCTTAGTTCATGAACATTGTTGCGAACTAGTTGGCAACTTTGCTGCCATGAGGTCGCAGACAGCGAAATCACGCAGAAATAGCGGGCTCGTTCATGGTGTGCATTACCACGATCTCGATCGAGTTCATATACGTCGAGATCATTGACACTCAATAAACTGCTCGGATGCACCTCCGCCGCTCCATCTTGCCATGCTGCGCCTCTTCCATCAACGTTGGGAAATTAACCGAAAAATTCGTGAATTACAAGTAACTTAGCAATGGGAAATAAGAAAATTCTCGATTAGGGAATTTTTTTGGAATAGCACTTTCCTCAGAATAATAGTTTATGCTTGGCTGCAGTGGTCGTTCTACCGCACTTCACGGAGAAGTGTAAAATGAATTCATCTTGAAGCGGTTTGATTTGAAACAATAGTTCTACAAAGTTCGCAAGGAAATGCATCATGAGTGGATGATAAAGTTGCAAAAGCAGAGAAACTCAAGGGATCGGTCCTGCATGCCATTTGGGGCAGCCGCCTACAAAACCGAGCGCGCTAACCGCTCAGCCACAGATCCACAACCATTGCTATCAAAAAATTTATCTGCAACACAGTGATCGAATAGCGATCGATCCGCCTCGCCTTTGTCTTGATGTGAGATTCTCGCGAGGATGTCCCCAACTTCGCGAACTTCTTGCCAACATGTTGGCAGTGTGGCTGTCACGACATGGCGACTTTACTACCGGCCCAGGTAATTTGCCACTAGCAACTGCTCATTTCTGCTATTTATTCTGGAACTACGTGTGGAACTCCACGAAGTTTCCAAAGCCTTTCTAGCATATATGTCGCTTTCAAATGCCAATATCCTACAGTTGACATCAAAATCGATCGTTATCGTAGTGATCCTCCCTTCCACGCCTACCTACCTACCTACTGGACCTACCAAGCTCCGCCTTCTAATAGCCTATGTTCCTTCATGTGCATGCTTAGTGGTCGATCTGTGTGTGCCTATGTAGCCTATGTAAATGGCATGACAACTTCAACACTCAATCTGATATACAACGCCGGATCTTGCGAAATCTTTTGTTCGCTTGCGTACAAAAGATTCCTTCTCTTGAAATCCAAGCTCTATCATATAGTCTATTGTGGATTAGTTTTCCAGTGTTATCTGTTGGTATGCTTAGCAAGGTAACGTCTTCGTCTAGCTGTGCTTGCACCAAATAGCTTTTAATAGTGACACTCACCCTGTCAGAAATAAACGGTAAACAGAGAGAGAGGTCTAATTTTTGTTTCTATTACGATCTTTCACTCTTCACGTTCTTTTTGACCATCTGCCTCGCAAGGATAGCCGTTATTTCGGGGGAGATGGACGATGGGAAAGCGAAGACGCCGTTTTGCCTGAAACGTAAGGCTTAAGAAAAGAAGTCCCTTTAACAACCTGGCTTCGGCACAGAAGCATACATTTTGAATTTTGTTGATGGCTATTAAGAGGACGAAGAGGCTTACGTTTCTGCTTTCAAATACCAAGCATTCTTTCGCATATTGTGGTACTAGTCTACTCATTATTCCCTAAACAACATTGTCCAAAAGAAAATACACTGCGTTTCAAAACTATAAGGCCACCCCTGAAATCGAAATCGTTTGAGGGCTATATCAATCTGTGGTTGCTGCATTTGCGTGCGCTAGATTGTAGACATGAAAATAATCTCTCTTGCGAGTTCCTGAGGTTATAACTCGATTCGGAGTTTTTTTATAAAA
>KN549535.1:21549-31716 GCA_000797555.1 Oesophagostomum dentatum | reverse complement strand
CCCCCCCTCCCCAACTGTGGCCGCATGCGCGGCGTGGTTGCCTCAACAATACGGAAAGCAGGGTGCATGAAAACACGGTTAACTTGCTCAAAGCGGAAGATAAATGAGAAACGTTCCATATCTGATGAAAGAAGAAGATCTGTGCTATCGCGCAACTTGCAAAGCTTCAGCAAATTCTTTATACCGAGAACGCTACACGCTCAAACACCGCTGTTTTCTGATTAGAAAAAGTAGGGGTAAGAAAATCAAGAGCAGATCTCCTCATCCGTGAGGTTTCAGAAAACTTTATATAGCGGTAGAAACTAGAAGAATTCCTCCATCTTACCTTACAATAGCCCGGAAATCCGACTCCGTTTTCTACAAATTAAGTTGATGCGACTGAAGGTCTTTTTGATGCGAATCTTGGCTTCGGTCGCATCTCAGTCGCATCAAATTATTTCCCTTAGAAAGGAAGAACTGCAAGATCTTTTTGAACTACAGAATAGAGCTATTCGTCTAGAAAGTCTCCAGTAAGAGGCAAACAACCACCGTTTTTTTCAACTCCACTTTTGATGAAAATCGAAAATTACCAATGTTCGTCGCTGTCAGTTCTTAAAGATTTGAGTCTTTTGGTAATCCTTTTGGAGATTCTATAGGGCGAATCCTCTTCTTCGAAAAGATATATAAACTTTATGCGTTTGTTTCCGATTTCGAGGACTTGCGCATGTTTCTGTGAGCCCTAGTTTTTCCGTTGCTCAAAAGCTTGTGCGTTCCGCGGGTGTTTGTGCGCTGCAAAGGTAAATGCTGCGCCAAGCTAAAATTTAAGTTTCCTCTTAGTTTTGCCGCATAGCCTCAGTGCATACGGAAAGTTAGCGCTCTCTTCCCTTTTGTGGCACTAATGTAGCTTATCGTTAGGATCGCCGTCGTCCTGAGGGTTTCGAAAAAAAANTCCTGGACTGATCGTAAGAGGAGTTTCAATTGCAAAAGATTAAAAGGCTGTGAGCTTAGATTTGCGCGGCGTCCTTTCTTCATCGCTGCTATCTCATTTGTTTCTGCATCCGCTCAAGGGCGACTCCCTTCCCCTCGAGCGACATCCGAGGTCGATCCCCCCGTTGCGACTGTCGCAACAACGCTTGACCCTATGCGAGCTAGTTCGCTTTGCGACAGCAGCTCGGTAGATTTCATTAAGCACGACTTTCTTAAAGCAGCGTGCGGTCTGTTTCTCCTTTCTTATGCTCTACACGGAATGGTTCAGCAAATTTGCTGTGTGCACAGTGTCCAACCGCCCGCTAGCGTAGCGTAGCTTTCACGTCCCAGAGTTTCACCCGGATCGGCTGGGCTAAAGTGTCTTCTTCTGTTAGTACCATACTACCATGTTGTACACATTTACGCCAGTAAGTGTTTGAAGAAAAAAGTCCTATTTGTACACTCTCACCAAAGTCTCGTCTACGAAAAGACTAGTTTTTCTCATTCTTTTCTCTTTCGGTTCCACTTTGATATACGTACCTTTATATTAGGCAATTATTTATTATTACCATGTCAAACAATAAAGTTATATAAAGCAACATAAATAAAGCAGCACTCATTATTCTCAAATGGAGGTCGGGTGTGCGTAGGATCTTCCTCGACCAAAAAGTGGTCTTTTTTAGGTCTGGTCTATTGCAGCTACTCTCGTTTGGGGTGCTGCTGCGACTAATCCAGTGATACCTCAGTTACTTGCTATTTTTAACATGCTTGTTATATTCATACTAATATTGATATGTCTAAGCACGGAGGTAACCGTTGGACTACAGTCTCAAGGAAAGTAAACGAAAGAACGAATTTTCAGTATTTTCGATTTCAAGTACGAAGAGAGGATACCAAATCTGACACAAGATATTTCATACCTTATGTTTGGAGATACATGGTAAAAAACTCCATGTGGTGTCTAGTTGTTTTACGTGCAGGCATCGTTCTTTTAGCTATGCGAAGCTCATGTCGCGAGAGCTCTACTTCTTTGTGCGAATATTACGATAATGGCATTCGACAACGATTTTGATATAGGCTCTGTTATTGTACTTGCCGCTACTCCAGTTCACCTTATTATAGTTTGTCTACATATTTTCGCTGCATTTAAGCCCAAGCGTCAGTGACACAGAGTAAATCGTTAAGGTTCAACTTGTTGTTATCACATTGCAATATATCTGCATTCGCAGTAATCTTTTTAGAGAGCTCTCTTGTCTGAATCACGACTGGCAGTTACTTCACGAACTTGGTTGTATGAACAGATGAATCGGGAAAATCATAACAAGCAAGGAAAAGTTTTAGCATGATAAGCGTTTCGAAAATTGTAAAAAGAAAACTGACGACTGCAGCATCGATCAAAAACGCAGGTTATTAACAAGACATAGCAAGACATAAAAGGTGTTCAGCCTACAAAACGTCGGAAATTAGGGCGTAGCACGAGCTGGATAAACTGGTGAGGCACTACTAGGTAGGTCCCCTAACGTGACCTCACTGGTTCGACAGGTATTGGCGTGCTTTGCCAGCCCGCGTCCAACAGCTGTTTGGAATTTTCAGGAGCGTGGAATCCAAGTAACTGCAGCGATCTGTGCGGGATGACAGATACCTGGCAGAATGGCTTCTTTGTTTCAGTTTCTCCTTCTTCGTATTTGAAAAAAACTCCTCCTACTGGATGTGGTGGAAAATTGTCCATCTTTTCCAGCAAGAGGTCACTTTTTAAAAATAAAGACGGAGAGGCTAAAATGAAGGATAATTTTTGGCCATATGAGTCGAAAAGGTACATTGCGTCCGTGAGTGGCCTTTGTGAGCAAAATCAATCGTCAGTAGCTTTTTAAAAATCCAGAAATTGAAATAGACTTGATACGTGTACTGTGTTCCTCTGCAGACGTCGCCTGGAAAATGGTTCCAGCTGACGAGTTGCTCGCTAGAACCACCACTTTCAACGTTTTTTTTCTCAATTTTAGTGTTAAGAATGGCAACAGTAATTCATGCAGAGCTGAAATATATACCCTCTGTCTCAAATTGTGATAGAAAGCCGTACAATGCTGCGTAGTACGGTAGTCATGCGCGGGGCATCTGCGGGGCAGTCGCACGCGGGCAGCTTTGGCCGCTAAATGAGCTGGCTGTCATCGATTGGCCCTTGGCTAGCGGCCAAGCTGCCCGCGTGCTACTGCCCAGCAGATGCCCCGCGCATGACTACCGTATTACGCAGCATTTCACGGCTTCCCATCACGATTTGAGACAGAGGGTACTTTTGTTAATTCTAGTGAATTTCGCCGCGGATCACGCCTTGGTAATACCTGCCCCTGTCGTACAAAAAACAGTAGCTGCGCACTGTGGGAAATACGAAGTAGTAATCGTCCAGTAGTAATCCCTTGTTCGTAAGATCATCGCGCCCAGTGGCATTCTTGCAAAAATGTGCGATGATCGTACATATCCTCATCATCTTTGGGTAGGTAAATAAGAAGAGCATTTTCTCATCCTACCTCCATACTTTGCTTTTCTCTCCGCTCAGAATCTTGAACAAACACAAGGCCCTGAGGAGGCGTTTGGGAGGAGATGTCATAAATGTTGTGACGTTCCAGAATTTGACGAAGGCGATGACGTCGAAATTTTAGCCTCAATAAAACGTTGTTAAAATCTTAGCCTACCATCTACAAACCAACAGTTACAAATATCAAGTTTTGGTGAGTTCGAATGAAGTGAGTTGCAGTGGATTTTTCGCTGCATAGGGTCAGTTCAGGATTCAGAGCTTGGAATCAGTGCTAACTTCTTTTGTTAATTCACGTGAATTATTGAGGAAAATTACATGAGTTCTTCTGTGCCTTCGAGGTTGTTGTAGGAGCACTTTATTGGCTTTACGTTTGAAAAGTAATGTCTTCCTCAGAGGCCTGCAAGTCGCTTAAGTTTTAGTACTTAACACTCCTTGTCATTAAACATCTTCTCTCCACGGAGCATTTAACTCGTTTTGATAAAGGACAAAACGCTCCGCATAGCTAATGGACATACCGAATGCTTCACCATTTGTGCGGTTGACCGCAACAGTTTAGGCTACCCACCTATGACTCATGAATGCTACTCAGTCGGCCGAATAAAGCAATATCATAACTGGTATAATGGTAGAAATGGCATCAGATCATTAGTGATTGAGATATGCTCGTTTCTGTTGTTAATGTTGGGATTCTTTCTAGCCGATGTGTCATTTTCGTACGCTAGGATGGTGAACTTCACGTTGAAATCATCACCGTTGTGGTTTTTCCTCCTGCGCTTACCGAGAGGCAAAGTCTGTTCCAAAAGCAGATAATGTTGTGCTGGTAAACATCCCTATTTCGAGGGATTGCACTGTCTGCCCTTACGGAAAACTGCGATACTGTGCCCAAGACTGGAGTAGTTTACGAGGTCGAATGCTTGAGCTACCGTGAAAGGAACGTCGGTGAGACCGGTCGCATGTGGAACGTATGTCTAAATGAACATCTGGCAAGTAAAAGGCGGGAAGCTTTCTATCGCCCCTCTGTAAGCACAGAAGGGTAAACCACAACGGTGACGATTTCAACGTGAAGTGCACCAGCCCAGCCTACAAAAATGACATATCGGCTAGAAAGACCCTTGACGCGCTGTGGATTCTCTCGCGAGATCCCAAAATGTACAACAGAAACGAGCATGTGTCAATCGCTGATGACCTGATGCCACTTCTACCATTACGCCAGTTTTGATATTGCCTGATTCGCTCTACTCTGTAGCATTCATAAGTCATCGGTAGGCAGCCTAAGCTGCTGCGGTCAACCGCACAACGGGCGGAACATTCGGTATGTTCATTTGTTATGCGGAGCTTCCTGTCCTCTAGTCAAAACGTTGAATGCTCCGTGGAGAGGAGATGTTTGATGGCAAGGAGTGTCAAGTAATAAAACTTAAGCCACTTCCAGGCCTCTGAGGAAGACATTATTGTCGAAACGTAAGACCAATAGAGTGCTCCTATAACAACCTCGAAGGCACAGAAGAACTTATGTAATTCTACAACATGCCGAGGTTTTACAACCAGAGAACATTTGAATTAACTGAGGAAAATGTGGAAAAACTGAGGATACGTGATGTTCTGTAATAGTCAATTTATGTGGACTTAAACCCCATAACTAATGAAGATTCGGTTATACCTGCAGAGATTAAATCGCAGAAAATGATAGTTGTACATGATAATCGTCAGAAAAACATCGCATGCATTTATTTGTTTAAAGACAATGTACCACAAAGCCTGCTTTACAACCCTATCATAGTGGCAATCTCCAAAACCTACTATTCATTTTGGAGAAAGAGCCTTATCAAATATGAAGCCCCTGCAAAGCAACAATGCAATAAGGAACAAACCTCGAAGCAAGACTCTGAACGAAGATAATGAGGGTGCAACTTTACCCATGTCGTCCATTTATCCTCAAAGACGTGGAGGTGCAAGAGGAATAATCTAACGTTGATTCCTAGGCCGTTTCTTGGCTCCGTGCTTTGACGTTTTGTAACTTTTGTTAGCAGGGCTTTCATTTTTGATAAGCCTTGAGTAGGTTTTGGAGGTTACCGCTATGATAGACTTATAGAGCAGGCTTCCCTTATTGTTACTAAAAAATCTCATCAGCCAAATTTTGGTGGTACACTGCCTTTAAGCATTTCAAGTCGTGTCGGCAGTTAACGGTAAACGTTTTCGAGTTTGTTTTGATTTTTCACAGAGACCTAGTCGCAATACAGCTATACTTCGTTTTGCAGAGTTTAGTTGTTTCACATATTCTTAACAGTGGCAGGGTCGTAATGATAATCACAAAGCTGCCCCGTTTTGGTCACAGATACTTATTTAAGACTGCGATTTAGTCTCATCATTTGTAAATATAACCGAACCTTCAGACAACCACATATAGGGTCGAGCGTATAGTGCGGTGACAGTCGCAGCGTGGGGTCGCCCTTGGGAGTCGATCCAGGAAGAAGGGTTATCGGGGGATTGACGTATAGGAAGAAAAAACATAAAGAAAAAAAGCGCCTCGAAAACTTCCACTGTGCTAATTTAAGCTGAATCCATGAGTTTTAATCCTTTGGTAGACTGACCCCTACCCGGGGTAACCGGAATAACCATACAAAATAAGTGTAATTTCCGGATTGAGGATGCCAAACTACCCCTCTGGGCTAAATTTCAACGAAGTACATATTTTAGTGATTTTTCAATGACTTCATGATTTTGTGTCAAATAATTTTTATGTTTAAAAATGGATAACTGTTTTTACTCTTCCAAAGGAATTTCTCTCTCGCCTTGTCTCTCGGAAGGTAATAGAAAGTGAAGTAGCGCACTTGTCCTCATCTATGTCTTAGGAGCTTAATAGCGGAAACCCAAGGAGTACAGTAATACAAACATGGTTAATCTTTTCATTTCCAAAACAAAGGTACAACCGAACACATTTTTGCGAAGCTGAAGGCTTGCTCTATCATATTTTATAAAATGGTGAGCAAATCCCTGCAGTACCAGAACATATGTACCAGCGAAATTTAGGGATTTCCCATTTTTCCTGATAGTAAGGTTGAAACAACCACTCATAAAACTCATCGAGACCTTTCGTCCAACGCTCAACGCGTAGACAGTTTAGAGGAATTCGCTGTGCGTGGTGTGCTGAAAAGCTAGTGCGGCGCCACTCTGCTGCGATCTTTGCCTTGAGTCGCAACGTAAACGACGTTGCGTCGCACCGCAACAAATTCAGAAGAACGGAATTAGTCCGAACCATGTTATGTATGATTCGATAGAGCTTTGTCCGTCTTTACTCCGGTATACGAAAGTTGAAGTAGTCCAACTTATTTTGTAATGCGGTGATGAGATATAAGCAGAACAAATAGGTGCAAGGTAATGCGTGAATAGCCGAATGGATAAGTCAAAAGACCACAAAGCAACGAGGATGAGACCCTCACAAGTTCGACACCAGTGACCAACGGCTTCTTTCATAATGTTCAAGTACAGCGCTGATAACGATATTGCCTTGGCAAATCGAGTTAGGATGCCAACCTATTCACAATCCTTTCCGCTGCTTTCATTTGCCCACATGACAAAAGGCACCGCTTGCTGGACCGTCAAACGGGCCTCGGATTTTAGTATCGCCCCCAGAGCATCATAGCAGAGATTAATTCTTCGATATGAATTCGTCTCTTTGTTTGAGGTCTTAAATTTTAAAAATGAACACAGACAAACTTGTATCATATATATCAATTTATACAACGTAACAATGAAAACACAACCACGTATCCTATGTACCGAGCTAATCTCGATATTTTGATACTAAGGCATACATAAAACAATAACTGAGTTTGAGAAGGAAAGTACGATTACCTACTGCAACGAAAATATACTGCTTCAAAGAAATTTAGAAAAAAATGCTGATCACTAAGTTTACTTGAGCATTCTAGACCACTGAAAGTAAGCAACCTGCATAAAAGGTGAACAGCACAACGGCTTAATGACAATGTCGAAAATGAGTATACCAAATATGGATACATACATTCCCGTACTAAGAAAACAAGACATGAAAGCTCACACGTCCAAAGTATCAGTCGTTTGTTAAATATATGAAAAATGGACGGATCTAAAGCCACTGTGCGTGTCACGCTAACGCAAAATACAAATGAATACGAAAATAGCAGTTATCATAAAAGGACGAGGTATGGATGAAGTAAGTTATTAAGGTCTACTTCTGACCACCTAGCGAGTGCCTGCAAAAGCTACGCCTCGAGCATACGCTACTGCTGAGAACATTATTCCGGTTAAAGGCAAACTATGTACAAGGCAAGCAAGCTGACCAGACTTTCCATATATAGATACTTCTTCAAGTCCTTTTCAAAGTTGTCCTTACTTTGGTTTGGTATGAAAAGCGCAGAAAATCATATACCTGCTGGGTTACGGTAAGAGGTTGTAGGATGAAAACTACGCCTCGAAAAGTCTAGCGGAATAAATCAATAGTTTGTCTACAGCTGCTGGATGCTCGGTGATATCACCTGAACCCATTTTACTTCTGTATAAGATAGAATAGGAGGTTTGCAGATATCCCAGATTTTCTGAAGCTAAGTACATTCTTCAAGATTAAGGGAATACAAGTCCGAAGAAAGGTTGATACTAGTGTCTAGATAAAAACCAGTGGAAGCCTTTTTCCGGATAGCTAAAAAAAACTACTAGACTGCCTACAACATTTCTGAGAAGGAATCGAGTTGCTCAATGGTCTGTCTAACAGCTTCGAGGTCGTTAAACAGAATAAGGAGGCAGTAAGGGTGATGCAGGTGCTACTTGCTAGTGCAGTCGAAGTAGATCTACTATATAATACAAGATTTCGGTGTCTATCCAGAAATTACTAGAGCAAAGCATACATTCACGCTCTCACTTGGGAGCAGAAACTTATTATTACTAACGTAAATCAGCTCCTAAAACTACTAAAAGCGTCCTATCCTGCGAGCAGGGTCCAAACTAGGCCTATGTGGGCAGCGTCATTTCACGACACCTAAAAGCGTTACATAGAGTAATACTGTGAGGAGCATGTATAATCTTACCTCTTCTTCATGATCAATTACGAAGTGGTCGCCACGCTGAGGATTCACTTGAGTGCGTAAACGCGACAGGCTGGGATTGAAGTGAGAAGTCTTTGAAGGGAACAGAGAGATCGATGACGGTTTTAATGGGATCGAGTTCTTCCTTGGCCTAAAAATACTACCACGTTCGTTACTAGAAATATGTTTAAAAAATTTTTAAAGTTTAGCTGCTGAACTCGAACAATCTTGTGGGTGGAATGCTGCAAGGATATATCCTCCGTACTCCGTAACATTGTTTTTATTGACAGAAGGATTCAAAGAGAAGAATGAACAACAAAAAGTTTTTTGGTACTTGCCTGCATATCTCTCTAAAACAGAAATAGGAAATACAATGGCAATTTCTACATTATTTGAAAGCTGCTACGGTAAAATAGGTGTACTTCGAACGATGAGAACCCGTCGTACTCGCGTAACTATTAAATGCAAAGAAGCCGCGACATGGCTACAACAAAAACATGGAGCCTCACGAAAACCTGTCAATTTACTGTAGAAATTTTTTTCGCAGTTTAATAAGATCCTGCAAGCTAATGTTTTAAACATAAAATACGAACTCTTCCGCAAACATGTTAAAAAATTTCTGTAGAGTTATACATGTCTTTTCCTTTATTCTTTTACATGTACTTACATGTCTAATAAAGATAAAAATGATTATAGCAGTGTAAAAAATATTCAGCGATCGCGCGCAGTGCAGCTTAGCGGCAAAGGAGCATAAAAGCATGCTACTACCCCCGCAATACTTATCCAGACACGGCACCACGACGAGATCGCACGCGACGCTGGTACATCCTAAGCCTAAACTTCCCAAACTTTTCTTCCCACCATTACCTACCCTGGCTAGAGAGATAGAGTCTCTACAACGTCACTTTTCGCATTACATCAATTATGAAGCTTCCAGATTTATGAGTATGAGTATAAATATGCAAACCTTTCGAGCGGCAATCGACGTCGCGCATATATCTTCTCATTAGTCCATTTCCCACGAGCATTGTCTCGATAGATGATTTCGCTAGTATCATCAACTTGGTACATCTTCATCCTGAAACGTTGCTGTGCGTTAAACTCTGAATAAAGCAACTAAGCGAAAAGCTCCGTTCACCCACGTCCACCGCCTTCAAAAAAAAAAAACGCATGTTTTACATTCGAGAACGAAAAATACAGCTAGGAAGCTAGAAGTGTGTAAACCCGGAAGGCAAAGCATATAACTGAGTCTGAAAGCCGAAATTTCGAAACTGCTGGAGACATCAAACGCGCAGTTCCTCTTAATCGTTCGAGCATATGTTAGCTAATTAAGGATAGTCTCGCTGATCTATACTAAGTATAAGAAGGACAATACGTTTTTGACTAGATTTTTATTCGCTCACTTCTTTAGCCAGCTCAAAAGATGATTTGATATTCTAGATGTTTTCGCGAGTTACGCTAAAAACTTAAAGACAATGACAAACTTGTTGTGTTTCAATCTTTAGAAAGTGATAGTGGCGCTTTGAGCTTTAACGAGGGCAAATATTCAGACGAGGAAAATCCCTCTGACTCCCGCCGTTCCTCATGCCAGTTAACAGCACAGATCACTAAAGAGAGTTTCTATGAAATATGAGT
>KN549532.1:71483-81775 GCA_000797555.1 Oesophagostomum dentatum | reverse complement strand
TGTGATTTTTTGAAATAAGTTTTAAAAAATCGCAACCAGTTTTTGTCCTGTGGGGACGCCCTTATCCCTCCCCCGGAGAACTTTTTTGAACCGCTCTGTGAATTCTCCGTCCAGGGGATTGAAAAATGGTGATGGAGCTTGTCAGTTTGTTCCATTCACACTAGGTAAGTCACCTATTGCTTTCAAAGTAGTTCTGGTCGGCCCCGTCAGACATAGACTGTTTCACAAGCACCATCAATTCCCTAGCTAATTAGTCGTGGGGGCGGGGGTTATCCGAGAAAGCACTTCCGTCGATTCGATGACTAAGCGATCTATTGTCATCTATTGTAGAAAGTTGTATGATTCAGCACTCGACTATTGGCTAAACTGTGAATCCACTGTAGGCGTGGTTTATCCTGGAACTGGTCCAGCGCTTTTACAGTTCAACAATAGAATAAGAGCTGATTCTTGTGGTCATGGCTGAGCGGCCTCTTTCATTCTGTCTGCCTGCGCCGGTCTTCGTCGCCGGTCCGCGTCTTTATTTCTTTTCTGTCATTTTTGAAGGTCCTTTCATGCTTGTCAAACGAGGAGATTTAAATAGAAGCTTCGTGTTAGTCAGTGTTTTCTTGAGTAAGGTTTCTGTTAGTGAGGAATCTGCGAAATATGATGGTCCAACGAAATCTCTTTAGATTTTACACGAATCATGGAAGATTGAATCCATATGAAATTATTAATTTATTATTATTATTATCATTAAATATAACCAGATACAATGGCCCCGCAGGAAGCTCTCACTTTTAAATCCAGGTGGAGTCCAATACTTTAATCTGGTGAGAAACGGGACTGTGTTATTAAGCTGGAGGTTTTCATGGAAATGTGCAAGGAAGCATGAAAAAAACTGCGTCGGTTTCAAAATTTGAGAGGCTGGAGGGAAGTGAAAACCTTGTCCAGGAAACTATTAAGAAATCGATGTTTCTTTTCACATCCGTATCAGTCATTATAGCCAATTTCCAACGAAATAGGAGCGATTTAGAAGAAGTGCTTCGCTTTTTTATTTCAGAACATTTAGGTGGCTGCAATTAGTTGCGGTATCGTGAGAAATTGCTGCTTCTGGACATCTAATTCTTTGAATAAATATATTCTTTAAGAATTCACTAAAAAGAAGTAACGAATTTCCAATAATTGAAGCAGAAAGAGAATTCTTGTTTGAAGATGCAAGCTATTTTTTCGAGATGGGTAATACAATTTTCATTTTTTAAAAAATTACTTTTTATTACAAAAGAGTAAGACCGGTAGAAAAGATGACTTCTGATACTTGAAATTATGTTCTATATCCACAGCGGATGCGGTATATTAGGGCATCTACTTCGAGACCCCTGCGAACAAGAATTACTGGACATTTTAAAGTAACTAATTGGCAGCGACTTTTATTTTTATTTTTTATTTATTAGAGACGAGGAGCAGTTCTCGTGTAGACAAAAATAAGCATAGACAAAAAACCTTCGACAAAATCACGGTCTAAATTGTTACAATAACCTGATTCCACAAATACAAAAAAAACACTGATTCGGGAGAAGGAACAACAAGAACATCAAAGGTAACAGTAACCAGCAAAAAAGGGAAAACAATAAAAACTAGAGTCTAAAAGCCTAAAGTCTAAAAGTCTAAAAGTTTAGAATTAAAAGAAAGTTTTTGTATGAACGAAGGCTCAGCTTTAAAAACTTTTGTGACGTTGATCTTTTGTCGCAGAACACTGGGACTTTTAATAAGGTCGGGAACGTGTGTTGACGACATCAGCAAAGAACGCATAATTAAGTTCCACGAAAGCATGACTTGCCCTCATTTGAACCGTATTCTCGAGGTTCACTCGTTTATGTAATTATTTCTGTACTAAGAACTGCTCAGATGCCCCGCCTACTTATGACGTAGCAATTGCGAGTGAAGAAATTAATGTCCTTATTAAATTTCTGACGTTTCCAGCGGGTCATATCTTTATAAAGGACGAGTTCCAACCTAAATTGTAGATACTGCCGCCCATAATTTCCGAGTCTGCTGAAATAATGTGTAAGAATGTGGTTTTGTGGATTTCCTGGTCCTCTTCTAGTAAATAATGAGAACAAAATAGTATCTTAATCCATTGCATTTGTTTCAGACATTTTCTTTGTTAGTGCTCAATCTACCTATTCAACAAACTGAATAGTAAATAAAGTACAAAAGTAAAAGTAGTAAGGATGCCTACCTATTCTAGAGGCTACAAATGGCTTCTGTGGTATTTTTTTGCGAATGAACAGGAAATCTAATAAAAATCTTTAATAACCAAGAATTTTCATGAATATAGTCAGAATACTCGAGAAATCATTGTAGTTCTATGACCTATGACCTACATCGATTTGCTGCAGCGGCTTTGCGGATGACGCTCTCAACCCATTCTCGAAGAAATTGCTTTGAAAAACTTTTGCAGAACTGTTTTTTTCTTGCTTGATTTTATTCATGCTTTGCATCTTCTAGGGTGTATTCTCGCTAAATAAATAATAAGTTGAGCAGGCTTCTTCATGTAATTGCTGCCTTCAACTTCATTCGAACCAGTGGCTATTAGGTAGAATCTAGCATTCTGCTAACTTATGTATTCAGCCTCATCCTGTCTCCTTCTTCGAAAACATGAACTACCTTTAAGGATTCTGATTTTCGAAAGTTTTTAACATCGTCATCAATACAGCATGTTTTTGTGCTTCCTTTTACTGAGGTAAGATTTTCATTTACCCTGTGTAAAAGGACGCAAGTGGGTAATTGTTCTATACTAGCAGTCCTAGCTGCAACGCTTTGCATGATTTACGATTTACTCTTGGGACATAAATGAATTATCAACGCCGGCCTCTAGTTGTGTTCGAAACTACCTAATAGTTCACTGTTGAATTCCAAAATCATCAACATCTATTTGCTTCTAGCCGTGCCATGCTGAAAACAACAATTTTTTCCTAGTTTTGATCCGAACAAGTTATGAGAGGAATTTAAAAATCCCACTTATTGTAAGAGAAATAATGGCAGGATATAGTAAAGGCAGGCTGGTCAAATGGTGTTGTGCGGTGACTGTCGTGAAGTGGTCAACGGTTCGATCCCTCTGAGCTGCTTCTTAGCTATAATTGCTTTGATGCTTTTATATGTTTTGTTGGGCATGTCATATAATTGTTGTACTATATGGCTGAAAAACCTTAAGGTGAAACTAGCACAATAAGACCTTTTTTTTACCAAATTGCTTGGGAATGCTTTACACAGAAAGGATTTGCTACTGACAATTTTTTTGCCCTTTAGAAATCCAAGATGAGGATTTCGCATGAAGATAAAACTTTACAACTTTTCGGCTAGTTTAGTGTTTTTGCAGGATATGATTATTACGGCAACGTTATCAAATCCACCATATTCAATACAGCAGTTCATCAGTCATCAGATTCTGTTTGTATCGGAGAGTACACGATTTTAGAAATTTTTTCTGAACTTTATGGGAGTAAAAATAGCTAAAAACCGAGATTTCAGCGAAAAAGCTGTATG
The DNA here is from genome assembly GCA_000797555.1 of Oesophagostomum dentatum. Lineage (NCBI taxonomy): Eukaryota > Metazoa > Nematoda > Chromadorea > Rhabditida > Strongylidae > Oesophagostomum > Oesophagostomum dentatum. Next base: position 78,250 of record KN549532.1, on the reverse strand, counting down.
CGAATCTGCGCATAAGTGATGAATCAATTTTCATTCTGGAGTTGTACTTTCAAACCCTAATAACCACTAACCTCAGACTTTATATCCTTAAACTTTTAAAGACCAAAAAATTGCCATGAACTATTTCGCGCTCAGCCATAATAATGTCCGTTTCGACCAAGTTAAAATATTCTTCTTCTAAAGGCTAAATATTTTCCCGGCATTTACCAGGAAGACGGGCAATTGTTGCCATACCGACTCACTTAATGGAGGATACAGCATCCTCATAATGACTTTGTCCTTACAAGTGCATCTTGTTATTTTGCCCCCAGACAATTTCAGTAGGACGTGTTCGATGGTCTTCTTCGATAAGTCGGTTAAAAGTAAAGCAATATTTCCGGACCAGAGGACAAATTTTCTGTCACTCTCGTCTTTTTTATCGTTTTCTTGCTTCTTAAATTTGCGCTGCGGTTTAGTCCATAGCAAGCAAAGATTTTCGTTGCCATCGTGTATTTTTTATGATACTTTGAGTTGACTTCAGAGTATACCATTAAACTGTAGTTTAGTAGATAGCAATTAAGAAACTGAAAAGCAGAAATCAGCTCGTGTAATAGTCGTTTAGTCATTAGTATACCTAACAGTTGTGACAAAAGTGCGCTGAGCTTTGTAAGTCTCCTTGGTGATGTTATTTTATATAAATGTTGTTCTCTTTTAGACAGCCTCTGTTATACTTAAAAGGCTTTGTCAGTTAAATCCTTTAATGGGAAGTTCACTGTTTTGTGATCTTCATAGTTTTGAAGAGTTTTGCAATGTTAGGCTCATTTCATTTCTCTCCATGCTTACATTCCAGCGGTTTGCTTGTGTCCGATTTGTAGACATTCTTGATTTCAACGTAGATAGGTTCGATGGTCTCGAGCGATAACAAAGTGTAACTCATCTGATTTTGGCGTTTCTCGTTTGAAGAACAGCTTCGAATTGTGGCTCGAGTTAAGCTTTTACTTAATTTATTTTAGCTATTAGTCCTCTTTAGACAATCGGAACAACTAAAGGAGCGGGCATCAGTAATAAGGCCGTACAAAAAAAAAAAAAAAAACATTCAGGACAGTCATATGGCTGTAAATCATAAAAATGCAGAGGAGTTTGTGAAAGTAGAACAAATATATAATAAAACAAATATGATCATGAATACAAAGTAAGGTTGAAAATTTGAGTGTGGTAGTTGGTTGTGCGATTTTTAGTTTTCGTTTAAGAACCTTATACGAGAATTAGAAAAGTTAGTGTTAAGTTTTCTCCTGCACTCATCACTAAGGCAGAGAAAACTTAATCGTTTTTTTTTGTTTTAAGTCCACTAGTAGACTAAGATATACCTAGTTTTGATCATTATCAACTCTGGGACTTGAGCAAGACCGTTAACGAACTTTCCTTTGTGTCCCCGGTCTTCATCCTTTTCATCAGTACTATCTAATTCTTATCTAGCTAATATTCAATCTGTAAGCTGAGAATATAAAGGACAGAGGTGATGGAATTATAACAAAAATCGATAATAGACGTAGTACATAGAAGAGTAAAAGGAGCCCACATAGATGGCGTGGTCCCAAAGCCGAGAGGTGTGAAATGAAATGAAATAAGAGAACAGCAAGACACTATCTATTGTCTTTTATACCCAAGCTTATTAGAGGATACCTGGCGGGAGTTTTAAGGTGCAGATCAAAAATAGTTGAGTCAATTAAGTGGTATTATTTAAAAGAAGCCGCACATACCTAACTACTTATCTCGCACATCAGGTAATAAGCTATTAAATTTTAACCTATATTCCTTAACTATAATTGGTTTATCATCAGATGCAGACTTGTTGGGCGCGTACGGCACAATCCGGAAGGTTAGGTCTTCTTGAGTACTTTAACAGACGTCAGTAGATATGGGTTAGTTTTCAGTAATCATTCCTTGGTTCATCAGATAAGAAGGTTACAGTAGCATCGCCTCCTGCCCTGAATAATTCCCACTGTGAGGTCTATCGGCCCGCACTCTGCAGACGACACGCTTAGGAAGTGAATAAATTAACGGGTGCGAGACTATCCACCCTGAGGAAGGCGGGGTCGGGCAGCCATTTTCCACCAACTCGTCCAAATTTTCGCTCAGAATCAACGCAAAGGACGAGTTAGTAGTCGCATTTGAACGGGCCAATAGTAGAACCCAAGGCCAGGGTGGACAGTCTCGCACCCTAAATTAACCGATGTTGTTATTTGCCAGCTGAAAATTTCAAGCCTGTGGCGGTAAACAGCACCTTTCAATCTATTTGATTTAAAGGTAGCACTCAAGGTCAAAACGATTCCTGAGTTTTGGACCCGAAGTTGAAGTTTCTCGGCTCAAAACTTATTCCTGATTGAGAAAATCGCTCCAAAAGATATCGATCGACGTATTTGCGTTATTTTGCTGATGAGCTGTCCGTTTCTTCATGTTTGAGAGAGCCATATTACCTCCACTGCGAGAAGATGGAAGAGTTTCACATTTTCATCTATACTCAGTGGTTATAGCGCATTAACTAGATGGTAAAACGAAATGGGCAGCTACCAAGCAAAATCGCACAAGTAAGCGCAACGTTTCTTCTGGAGCGATTTTCCCAGTCGAGAATGGCTTCTGAACAGAGATTTTTGGCCCTCGACATCGATTATCCAAGTTCTGTTGGGGTTGGTCCTCTCATGAAAGGGCTAAATCAGAAGCTAATAGCTTATTTGACTTAAGGCTTCTCCCTTCTCTTACTGTCGGAGTTGCATTTTTGAAGAATCAGATTCAAATTTCCAGACTTAGGCTCTTTATTTACACACACACTTCCAAAACTTCACCGTTTTATTAGCTTTACAGAGAAGATACACGTATAGAGATGCTGTGGGATTCAGTTGTTCATTGAAGGTATTATACCTAATTAGCGGTTATAGTGCGGCAGTTCTGCAAAGCGCATCTTTGCTGAGGATTTTTCAATTCTAATGGTATTTGAAGCTCTTGGAATGCTCGTAAATTGCTAAGATATGTGGAAGTAATGAATAATGGTAAATTGAAATGCTGCAGGGTTTTTCGAGCAACATTTCGCAGCAGAATTGCGCTGAAGTATGAATAATATGTTTGAAAAAAGCTGTATAATAAATCGCTCATAAAGTCTATACGTTTTGCACTAAAATTATGAATGAAATAGGCATCTGAAGGATCAAGGATTGCTTGGTGGAACTCTCTCCGTGGACCATTTCTAGAGATTTTTCGACAGTTGTGGTAGTCGAAAGAAATTATTGCCGGAAAAGCTTGTTGACAATAATTTCATTATGGATCCATTTACGATAATAATAATGTAGGGATACATAACAAAAAGCAGCCCGAATTAACCGGCATGTTACTTTTCGCTGTTGACTGCTCAAGGCTGTTGCCGGCTTGTTAGTTTCATTACTTTTTGAGTCATCACTTTTTGTGTCTTAGAAAGTACCAAAATTACTTATTATGATTAAATTAATAAAATATTAAGGCGAAATTTATGTTCTGGCCTTGACCAATTAAATTATGTCTTCTGTACCAAGCGGTTTTTACTAACGTTGTTAAGCAAAATTTTGGGCTTAGAAGAGAAGTCATCCAGGGTAGTCCGTCCAGAAACTTAAGGAATTGGAGGAGATACCAAAAATCGCGAGTTTTTACCAGCTTTCTGCAAAAAATAGTGCCGTATTCCAGTCCAGTTCTCAGCGTTTATGACACTTTTCAATTTCTCAGAACCACATTTTTTATTAAAATAAATTTCTTTCCTGAAACAGGGGATTTAGTGTAGTGAATGCGATGTAAATCCAACCTAGCCATTTTAATCTAGTCTGCGTTTTGCGAAACTAAAAGGTGAAAAGTTTATTTTTTTGCGCATCGTAGATTACTTGTAATGAGTATGTATATATGTGCAAAGCCCGAGACCTTTTTTCTAATGGTACCATAGCGAACACTGTAGCTCCGTCTCTAACGACTTTTTCGAACTTAGGAAATACCGCTCCAAAAGGAACTACAAGTACCGCTCCGGAAAAAGTTGCAAGACCTTCTGGCTTGTCTAGTGACATTAACAGGTGAAAGCTTATTCTTTCTACTATTGAAATTTTCCAGAACTTTGAGGCTGTAACTGTTGCGCACCTGGGCGATGAACATACATAGATGCCTTCCTTATACTTAAAGGCAACACTCAGGCTAAAAAGGCGTCTTTGTTATCGTAAAAATACGAATAATGCCCCATAAGTAAGCGATATTGCGACAAAGATGTGTACAAAACTCGTAATCCTGAGAGAACGCTATCGGAATGTTGTGATCAGCTGTTCTAGCTTTTAAGACGAGATTCAGCGGGTTTCGGACGTGATCACCTGGGTCACCAAGTCGTTGTGGGACTCATGGCTCTGCATTCCCTGCAACCCTATAAATTCAGCAAAAAAGCTGGTAAAAAAAAGGCTTAACAGGGTTTTCGTGTGGAGCTTGCTCCTGTATTGATAGCTAGTGCCTGTATTTTGCGAAGGAATAGCAGCTTTTCGAGGCTTTCCCGCTGAATTTGTAGGGTCGTGGGTAGCGCGTGGCTTAGAGTCCCGCAACGACCTGCCAACCAAGTATTCTCGTCCGAAACTCACATAGTCTCGTCCGAAGAAACTAGAACAGTTGGTCACGACCTTCCGGAAGCATTTTTTAAGCTCATGTTGGATCTGTGTACGCTTTATCTTCGCAACTTCCGCTCATTAGCGAGACCATCTATCAGATTTAATAAAAACACGAAAAGTGTTTTTAGCGTGGGTGCTGCCTCTAAAGAGGATTCTGAAGCAGGAACTAGTGCTTGTTTGGTCGACAACTACGAGGATTATGGGATAATCCTTACATTGTTTTGAAAACAGGTTCAAAAGACGTTTTTATGCCCATAGCTAAATGGAGCAGCTTTTATACTTTCCTTACTTTCCCGAAGCTCAGCTCCCTTAAAGAAACCGAGGTGTTCTCTAGTACTTAAGCCTCAGGAGCACCTCTTCACACCTCCTTCCGGTACATGCGAGACCCACTAAAAGCAAGACAGCATAATCATTTGGCGGTCATTTTTCCCTTGTGGCTTGCTGCAACTTGTTGTTTTTTTTGTGTAGAAGATGGCAGAAGATGAATTTCTTTTAGTAGTAATGGTCGTTTCGTCAGCTGTTGAGCAATACATCTTCCTTGTTTTTAAATAGTATTAAATGCCTTTTTGTACTGTCTCCAAACAATATGAAGTTTACTTTGAACATACTGATGAATGTACTCATAATGCTATTACTGTTAGTAGACAGTATGTCACCAAGCGTTGTAGTAAAATGTCGGTCCTCCGGTGTAACCTTGCTTTTGATCGAATTAGCTACCGGTGATTTTCTCTTCACCTTTTTGGCACCTCCAGCTGTTGGGTTTCTGAAGAGAGCATTGTCCTCTAATGTCAATTTGAGTAGATCTCCAAGCATGGTTGCGATGGGCCCACGGGGCTAGTAAAGATTTGAAAAAAAAGGTCCATAACTCAAAGGCAGCATCCATGCTCAAAACGCCTCATGAGTTCGTAACGGCTTTTCAAAGTTACGCTCAAAAAATGGGTCGAGATTCAAAAATCTCCTTTCAAAACTCGGAGCGATATGGGGTATTGGTAACAGGCACAGACAATATGGACAACTCGTCCACGAAAACGCCCAATTACATGTAACTCATCTTCTGAAGCGATTTTCTATGTCAAGAATAATTTCTGAGCCTTGAAATTTGAACTTCGATCTATTTTTAAGTACCTCTTCCAGGATGCATCGAAGATCCTGAAGGCATTCTAGGCGTGGGTGCTGCCTTTAACTAATTTACTTCTAAATCATTGGGCTTTGTTGTCATAATTAAGAAGAAACTTGGTACAAAACTTTATTATTGTTTGCCCTTTCATTCAACTTTCACTCTCAGAGTAATTTATTTATTATTATTTCTTTATCCGTACATCCATAGGATGTGCCAAAGAAAAATTTCGAAAAAAAATTTATTAGTACAAGAAAACATTACTACCTCTTTTCTTCATTAGTGGTTGATTTTACATTTTAGTAATTAAAATGCATCACACGATGTGTATTAAATGATATGCATATGCTTAGGCAATTACCACTGCTCACAATAGGTGGGAATCATTGTTACTGGTGTACCATTCATCGTTAATTGTACTTTAGTAAAGAAAATCTTCTCCTTCTGTGTCTATGTAGCACTTCCGCGTTTCCGAGTGGCAAAACACGAATTCCGAGACTCTCTGTCCGTATCGCACAGTGAGTGGCAGAATTCAGCGGGCTGAACTTTGGTGCCAAATTTAGCATTTCGGCAACAAAGTTCAGTCTATAAGAAGCGCGCGAACTAGGCGAAGAGAACCCCAAAAGGTAACATAAACACTGCCCTATTATACATTCCACCATAATCGGAAAAACACCGAGTGCGTGCTGTTCTCGAGGCGAAACAATGCTCGTGGGCGGGTGCATCACCAGGAACGGGGCCAGTTGACGAACAGCCCGGCTGCACTTGCCGCTTACGACCAAACACCTGCCCGGTGTGACTGCGGCGGGCGCTGCGTCCGGCAGCAAAGGCCAAACGCGAGAGCGATTTTGTTATTGTATGAGATGGCCGTTTGCTGAATTCGTAGTCGCACGGTGTGATGTTCGCTGCTAGATCGATGGTCTAGAAGTGAGCAGAAAAACCAGCAGCCCCGATGCGGACGCCTTCAAAGAGACGCACGCTCGCGCATCCTGTGTACTGTACTTTATCCTTGT
>KN549532.1:37119-47145 GCA_000797555.1 Oesophagostomum dentatum | reverse complement strand
TTTTTGGCAGAATTCGCCTTCAAACTTATTTGAGAAACTTTGCAAGAAGAAAAACCTAACTCTCAAATAGGATACTGTAGTGCCGTAATGTCCTGTTCGGCGAACTGCTAAAATACCGGGTTTCACATCGGAAAAAAGTTGTTTGGAAGGTGTTATCGGAAAATCTTCAGCATACCTCGTGAAAGAAAACGAATGTTGGGGCAGAAATATAAGAAAATAGTTGCTGCAATGAGCTGGAACCATACTTGCTCTTCAAGTAGTAGTTAAAAGGTTGCTGAGGGTTTCAGAAATTTGAGAGCTTCGTCGAACTGTTCTTTTTAAAAAGTTGCCGTACCAGTTAGTAAGAGTGAAAGAAACATCTTAGAAAATGCAACTAAGCGATGCTGGGAAAGGACACGCAACATGACAAAATATGGGAAGTATTTTCGCTTGCTCTGAATTTCCATCAAATTTTTTGATCATTTTCTTAGACTCGGATTTTTTTTACCTTGCTCTTGCTTAGGATTCCTAGAGATATCATCTAAATACGTGTAGACTCGAAATCGGCACTACATTATGATAGCTTCCTCTTCGAAAATGCCATAGTTTTGAGCTAACCTTCACAAGTTTTGCGATTATACTTTTATTTGCCGAGATTTCATTTTGTTTATGAAAAGCGGTAAGCTAGCCATGGCGTCCTACTTTTTCGTCTTAAGATAGATTTTTGGCTCCCACTCAGAGCAGTCCTACAGTACTGCCCAACAAATTTGCACTTCGTCAACTTAATAATATCTTCCTTGTGAATTTTACTATCATTGCAGGGGTAGCACAATGCCCTTGCAGTGACGGAAACGCAGCATGCATGCTATTTTTTCTCAAAATCTTGCATTTTCATCTGATTTTTGTCTCATACTAAACCAATGCGATTGGCTAAAAGTAGCTTGTGATTATATATTATAATCTTATAACTTGATGCAGAATTTGAGCTATTTTCAGGTAGCGCATGGTAGCCCGAACCTGTCCTTTTCTACGCCCTTCTCATACAAGTTTTACATCCGCTTTTACGGTAAGATCTAGCCATTATCAACTGCTTTATCGTAAAAAAAATCGCTTGATTCAAGGAATGGTCTGCTTCATAACGGCGTGGTAGAAATTTTAAGAAAGAAAAAAATCTTTGGGAAATATAGAATGTCCGCTGTTGCTGGAAAAAATCACAACTAACTTTTATAGTTGACGTCGTCTAGATGACCGAAGCTTGAAAGTGGCCGATTGACCTCCGATGCTTGTTATGTTTTGTGAATTAATTTAAGTTGGACTTTAAAATTCAAAAAAAAAATTACCAGTGGCGACTGAACCAACCTTTTTTCTAGGTTTCGAGAGGCTTTACTATGGTGAGAATGATCTTATTAGAAACTTTCTTTTGGTTAAGTTATGTACTACTGTTATGGAAACGGCACTTGGCACCTAGTAATTTGGAGTTAAATTTTGTTAAAATTCACAGGCTTCGTTCTTGAAATGATTTTACTACGGCCACATACCTCAGACTCTGCGCTTTCCGGCTGCTACTTCATCTGGAACTTATACCAGTGTCTGATCCAAAAAAAATAAAATATATGCCACTGACGGATTCTGAGGCGTAGCTGACTCATTTGCTGATAATTTTGAAAGCTCATGTAAGAACCCGAGAGAGGAAGGTTGTTAGTATGCGTGTAATTATATCGTGAATTGAACTAACAAATTCTGAAGTTGTAAGTTCTGAAAGAATTCGTGAGTAAACAATAAGTCATCAAAAAAAAAATTCTACAAGACTTTAGTGCCAATATAATGTCGTACAGAGTTATAGAAAGTACACATCAAAATGAAATTATTAGGCTTCACCTTAACTTTGCAATTATACAATGTGGATATAATTTTCGAGATTTGGGAGGAAAAAAGTGTGGAGTAAATGATCGAAACCACCTATATTTTGCATTACTTTTACAAATAAGAATTACTGTATCCCCTTACTCTGAAACGCATGTTTATATTTAATGTGTAGCTGTGCTCATAAAATATCTAGCTATTCTCGTAGAATTCTCATTTTCTTGGCTATTTATACAACACCCCTCTAATTTTTTTCCATTGTTCAGTCTGGAAAAGTCCCAGTCGGTAGATCTCCAGTTTCTCAGGAAGTGCATGAATAGCTCTTTTGTCAGGTCCTAAACATCATGCTAATCACTGCCACAGAATTCTCGAAACTTGAATTTTAACAGTAGGCATGATTTCATAATCAACTTCTGCCTGGACTTGCTACGGTTTATGGGAAAGTATGAAGAATATGTACAACTCTTGGATAATTCGGCTTCTTTATTCATGTATAAAAAACTAGACATTTAGTAGAGAAATGCAACAAATGACAAAAGTAACCCGCATTTTTCCTTTAGCAAAGAAATTGTTGAAGAAAAAAACAATTTAAAAGGATAATAACAGTTCCAATTTACAATTTCACAGGTGAGAGAACTCGCATAGTATATAACACTTCGTTAGAGTTGAGGACATAAACATATATGTACAGATGGAAGTGGCTTCTGACAGTGAAAACAGTCAAGAATTCGATCAATAACACCAAGATAACTACCCTGCTTACTGGTATAGCAAATGCTAATGTGGAAAGTGGTTGTTTTAGAGTAGATGACAGTGAACTATGACAAATGCGGTGACTTCAAGATTTTGACTATCATATGTGGCTCGATATTTTTTGGAGAGAATTCGAAAGGTTTTCGAGTATTCGACGAAACCATCAGAAAAATTGGCAGTTCGGATGAAAATATTTTTTTACTCGAATATTCGAAAATCTTATAAATAATTGTACTTTCCTTCAGCCACAGTGAGGAAGGGTGATGACAGGATATGACACGCTTAATAGATACGAATTCTTCACATAGGCAAGTGTTTATACTTGATTCGCGTAGTATGCGGACCGCTCCGAGTATTGACAAGACGGATAGGATGAGTTCGAGAACGATTGGGCATATGTGGAGTTTTGCATCTGATAGTTACCATAATACGAACAAACGCCTAATTCGCTGCTCTCATATGGCGGTGATTGATGCGAGACGTCGGACGTCCAGTATGACGGATGCGTCTAGAACGGAATCCTTGAGGATATTGTTACAGAAAAGCAGACACCCTTAATTTCAGAAAGCTAGAATTAAGCCAGACTTACCATGGGCAGAGATCCTGGCGAGAAGCCATCATTTCCGCTGCTAGTTCGATCACTAGAAGGGGAATCCAGAACGGATGCTGTGGGTCTGGATGAGGAGGCCCCGTAGGTTGTCCCATGGGGAGATGGGGTTGAACCACATCCGTCAGAATGTGGTGGAGTTAGCGGTTGTGGCTTCCGTTTGACGGGGACTCGCTGGAAAATAATATATAGTAACTTTTTAAAAAAAGGAAACATCAAACGTTTCTAAGGGCTAAGTTGAGAACTCGTCCAGTTCAGTTAACTTCTAAAAATAACTTTGATAAGCGCATAAAGACATCGCGCGGCACAGACGTTGCGCACCCCTGATTGGTGGATTTGGTAGCATTGTGCGAGGGCGTAGGCACTATTTTTCACTGATAGGAAAATATTTCTTGCAAGTTTTGAATAGGTCTAGGAGTTTATAAAGCCGAGTCTAAAAATTTTGACAAGTATATTTTCCGGTTTTTACGTGTCAAACAGTTCCGAAAAAAACGTTGCATGCGACTTTATGATGCGGCTTATTGGTTGACCGCACCCTCATCTCCTATGCCCAAATCGATAGCAAAATCGTTGGCTTAATTTAAAGAGTACCAGACACATTTTGTACTCTGCCCTAAAAACTTAAACTTTTCTTTGCTAATAGATTAACCGAGAAACTCCAAGAACCAGAAAATGGCTGCGGACGAGTTCTCACGCAATCGCTCCACATACGTAAGGCGACAAGCAATTACCTTAACCTGACGGTTGTTGTTTTTTACGGAGTTTTTTCCTATAGCCATATGCAAAGGGACGCTAGTTTTGTTCTCCTCCGAATCCAGAACTTCTAACACGTTGCGGAATTCATTCTCTTCAGCGACCTTGTAGGGAGTTCGGTCCTGCAGCGAAAAAATTTTGGTGAAGTAGCGAGAAATACTAATTTTCGCACTGAATTTTACCTTCTGATCCGTAATTTCCAAAGAAGCTCCAGCTTTGACAAGGGCTTGAACGGCCTCGACATGGCCATGAGACGCGGCGAGGAATATTGGCGTTCGATCCTGGAATTTTAGGGATACGGTAGAATTTTGTAAGCTGCGAAGGAAGACGCTCACCTCTAGATCCTGCGCATCCTTGTTTGCATCCTTACTTATTAGGAATTCTATCATTTGTACATTATTTACTTGAGCAGCATAATGGAGCGCGGTCCGGCCATTGTACGAAAGAGCGCTCTGGAGAAAAAGTAGTTTTGAGGGAAAATTTACCAAAAAAATTTCTTGGGAGAAACCTTATCTCCAGGATAAGAAGGATCGGCTCCCATCCTGATCAGAAGCGCTGCCACTTGATGATCGACGGTGTCGTTCGCCGCGCATCGCATCAGAGGCGTGCGGTCATTGTTGTCGCACACGTCAATCTGAAGATCCAAATCCGTGAAATTTTGACTCCACCAAGATTATTTTTGATATTTCTTACCTCCTTTACTACGGAGTTATGCTTCAGAAGCTCTTCTACCATTCTTAGATTACAATTTGCAGCTGCTTCATGGAGACAGGTGGAGTCATTCCGGTTCATGATCGTCGGATCAGCTCCCATATCCAGAAGCTTTTTCACCAAAGCCAAACGACCTCTCCGTACGGCTATGAAGATCGCGGTTTCTTCATCTGAAAGTAATCATTTGAATTTCTCATTGAAATGGACTAAGAATTCTTTTTTTGTCCTTACCATCATCCTGCATGTTCAAGTCCCCTCCAGCATTCCAGATTTTCGTAGCTTCCTCAACCAGCTGGCTTTCAGGCTTTTCCGAATTATCACACAACATCATCAGCGCCGTCCTTCCGAAGGGACCTCGTACATTCACTGTTGACTGGTCCACTTCGATGGGTGTGTTGGAAGAGGCCTGCTCGTGAAGCAGCGTCGGAGGTGGGTGCACTTTCTTCGTCGGTTTCACTTCCACCCTGGGATATCTATAGTAGGGCAGTGATAAACATACTTATCGATTCGGTCTTAAACTAAAAAAAAGCTCACTTATGTGAATGGAGAGATGAGTTGAAGGGATCCGCGTCGTAGAAGTTCATGTTTTCCAGCCGTGGTCTTTTTGTTCCGAAGAGATGGTCCGAGTAGAAGCCAGCTCGGAGCATTTGCTCGCTTTGGGATAGGGAGGCGAGTTTATCTGGAAAATATGAAATTTTATAGGAATATTGAGGCACGAAGAGGGTATAACCTACTCTGAGCCTCTGTAGGTGGAATCCAGCAGGGTGCCTTGATCGTTCGGCGCTTTCTGGTCCTCTGCTGAAGCACGAACACCGTAGCGACGACGATCATAATCGCCATGCAGCCGAGTATAAACGCCCAGTAACCATCCGATCGCGGCAGAGCTGCTGGCGAGTCTGGATGTCGAGCTATTGCCTCATAGATGGGCATGCCCATTTCAGACAGATCCTGGAAAATTATCAATTCAGCATTAGCATTCCTCTATTTGAAGATTCTAGTATAGAACTATTCTGCACCTTCTTGGCGCTAGCTGCACCCAAATAATTGGCGACTGTGTCGACGTCACTGAAGCAGTCACCGTGACAGCCAGAAACGTCCACTTCAATCCAGACGAGAACACCGACATTCGAAACGGCGCCACGTTTCAGACGTATTTCGCCACCGAATTGTACGGACAAGCGCTGTAAAAAGAATTCATTTTAAGCTACAGTGTTGAAGATTAAAGAGTTTTCTCACGATCGTGGGAAAAGTCATTACTTGATCTCTCGGAATAGCGACACGCTTGGGAGACGGTTGTCCGTTCCAGTAAAAAACCAGTGGTCCGTCCGCATCGCTCTTGATTCGAACAGATGCGCGAAGTTTTTGACTCAGAGTGAGCAGGAACATTCCAACATGGTCGGCGAATTGTTTTGGAGACGTTAGGACAACGATCGAGATGTCTCCGGAGAGCTGAAAAGTGGATTTTTTTGGAAAATAATTTTTGAAGTGATTCTGTAAAAAGTGACGAACTGTTTTGTGCTTTTTCGTCTCGCAATCGCCTCCGTCAAAAGCGCATCCGGCCAGATCGCACTGATTGTCGCAAATTCCGTCAGCGTAGTGTGCACGACAGTAATCGGCAATTTGCGTAGGGCAACGGGGAGTGGTCGTGAACACAATCGAATCCATCAAACAGGCACGCTTCGTTGTTACAGATCTAGAAAACTCGAGGCCCTATTCGATGTCCCTGTGATGACAAATATCCCCAGTTCAGAAAAAAATCGCTCACCGAGTCGCATCGGCCATCCTTGAACACATGGGCGCAGTAACTGGCAGCGTTGCATTTCGAGAAAGGCTCCCCTCTGGCTGAGCAGTCACCTCCGTCGAATCCACAGGCGTAGAAGTTGCATTCGGAGTCGCACTTGCCGTCACCGGCTTTGGAGTCGCACCCGGCCAGCGCGCACAGCTCGCGTTCCATCCTGCAAAGGTGGCTTGGGATATGCAGTCATTATAGAAGCTCCAGGTTTTCAGTAAGCGTTTGGTGAAGTTTCGCTCATTTTGTGGATTTTTATACGGAATCGAGAGAGCATAAGGGATTTTCCGCGAAAAATATGTGGTTTTCTTTTCGTTCAAGAACCTTGAAAGAAAATCTAGCCAGTATGTTTGTTCCATCTTCAACAAGGAAGTGAAAAAATGGCCTAAGATGAACGACAATAAGTACAATTAGTTAGGTTTCCATTAAAAAATTTAGAAAGAACAGTAACTATGTTGATTAAACATGGGTAGATTATGGTGGTTAACGGGCAAGCTACAAGTAAGGAAATGATTATTCGGCCAAGATCAGTAGTGCCAGTGATTAAAGCACAATCAAGAAAATTACAACAAGCTTCCGTAGATCAGATAAATCCCAACCTCTTAGGAAATAGAACACTCAAAAACTTAGGTAAATTAATCAGTAAAGTTAACTGGCTCCAAAGGATTTTTAGGGTCTTTTGTGAATTCTACCCAAACATTAAGGATGGAGCATACCCCGCAAAAAAATCTAGAAACATGTTTGGGGAATTTCATGCGAGATATACTAGTCTACATCTTCTCAATCCCCATTAAACATTCTGCCAAATAAATAAAGCCAAAGGGCTTCAACGTTAAATTTCTAGACTCTCTAGAATAGACTGTGATTGTTCTAGAGGATTAGAAAGGAAATTATCCTGCAGCTTTTGTTATAGAAACAACAGAGCAGAGTTATACGAGTAGGATTACCTTACAGTACTTCAGTTTCGTAGAGATTTGCCCGTATAGTTTAGATTTTAATGTAATGTATGTTTTCAACCTCTTCCTATTAGCGTTGTTTTTTTTTTTTTTTTGAAAAAAAGAGCAAAAGCTGGAGTTAGTTTCAATATTTACCACATATCTTCCTAAAGAAACTCGTTCAAAAACTACACACTTAGGATGGTTTAGCCTACTAAGATCGATGCTACTAATTCAGCTTCACTGATAGCAAAATTTATCAGAGTCGATTTTGGACAAAGAAATTTGGAGAATGTGGAGCCATATGAATCTGAAATTCATGGCTCGAACTAAAATTCCTTGATGATTCGGTGACGTCTAGACCGATTTTTTTGATCTTTTAAATATTTACTTGGGGAAACTCGTCTAAATCAAATTCTGCACAAATCCACTCATTTGTAATTATTCACACAAATGGAGATTGTTCTAGGTTAGTTCACAGGCCTCTTTCAAAATGGGTAAATGAATACGCTTTTTAAATTTTTACTGTTACTACTACTAGTGCTAAACCGCTTTCATTTACAGTTTAGACCTAAGAAGTAATTGTGCTAACCTGTCCGTCTCATTGAATTTGTCCAAGTTCACGAAAATCTGGCAATTTTGTCCGGTATATCCACGAGGGCATTCACATTTATAGTCATCCACGAGATCGATGCACCTTCCGCCATTCAGACACAGCCTAAATTTCGCGAAATTGTTGAGTGTACCGTACTCATACAGTATTCTTTTGAGACGATCCTCGATTAACAAAACTTTGCATGCATATTAGCCGAGATTTAGGAGGGGATAAACAACTAGTGCCAACTCTCATCTCTTCGGTAAACATTGCCAACAATGCCAAGTGCCCTAATGCGAACAATAGCATTTAGTGCCACTTCAGATGCGAATATCACACCCCAGCTAGGGTGATGAGGCCATCAGTAGTCTATAATTATACCATCCACGCGTGCTTGAGATTAGATGGCCCCTTCGAGTACTGAAAACACCAAATTCTCGCAGTGATCGCGTGCACTGATCAGTTTGAAGTATGGACTCTCATAGGGAATTTTCTAGAAACGTCACCTTCATAACTGCCGCCGAAATGACAAGGATGAGAAGGTCTACATGTGCACGCGATCCCCAGAATTTCGCCCCAGTCTCAATCCAGATAATCAGAGCCGAAAGTTGATGCTGGATCCGTGATACGCATGTTCCCACGACCTCTCGCTTATCACTCAGGTCAACAGAGTGCTTTTTTGTTAGACGCGCCGCGTTTACGATACTTAACTACACATACCGCGATCATTTTACAGTCGGTGTGAGAAACAAGTGGCTGCTCGATCTGGCCGTTATGCAAGTGGTGGCTGGATTACGGTAAGTGCAGAAAAATGCGAACTTACCCTGGCCTGCAGTCGTCATCGTTAACGTGGCAGTCTCGCCCGCTGAATCCTCGCCGGCACAGACATTCGTAGCGATTAATTCCGTCCACACATGTGGCACCATTTAGACACGGATTTGAGGCGCAGTCATCTGTAGAGTTAAATAATTCTTATGGAGTACTGTAATTTGTCATGTCCGCAAAAGCGCACTACTGACCAATGTCGACGCCGCAGGTTTTTCCAGTGAATCCGGGCTGGCAGATGCAGCGGAAGTTCGCTAGCTCGTCTATGCATGTAGCGTTGTTCAGGCAAGGATCTATAGAGTAAACTTTTAGAGTTATAGAGGGTTTTCCGTCATTTTAAGAGCTCTTTAGAGTAACTTACTTCTAGCGCAATCGTCGATGTTCTCCATGCAGTTCTTGCCAGTATAACCCTCGGGGCAAATACAGCTATAGCTTCCATGGGTGTTATGGCAAGTCCCACCATTTCGACAGGGTTGATCCTTGCATTCATTAATATCCTGGAAAAGGAGGCTCTATGAGGGTTGACAATGATAGCCGAGGATCCGATTTCATCATTCAGTCTATCCTCGGTACATAATCTGTCGATGGCAAAACTCTTGGTAAAAAAAATCATAAAATTGCATTAGCGTATTCTTAAACTTACTGACACCTCTAGCAAAACGGTATTACTGCGACCTAAAAAGAAGTGCTGAAGCATGAATCTATCACTCTCTCATTGGGAAGAGATGTCAAGTTAATTCATTTGATATTCACTAAAAAATATTGATTAGTTGATCTCCCCTACATAGCGCGCCATGTGGAGCACTAGCATCTGCACATGTTTTGGTAAGGTAGCAACTGCCAGAAGCAAGACATTTCTTTTCTAAACTTCCAGATAACAAACAGAAAGAAGAAGGGGACCGAAAAATTTTTCAGCAAGATATCGAGCGACAGCCTTATCCAGAAAATTCAGTTTCATGATCTTTGCTTTCCCATTGTACGTACGTTTTGCGTTTTTCTGGGAGCCTTTAAGCCTCAAAGCTTCGAAAATTTTACTATTAGCGTAGAAGGTGCTCCAAACTTACCAGCTCGCAGAATTTTCCTTCAAATCCCGGTTTGCACTCGCATGTATAATTTCTGTAGTTAGCCGTTGGACGACAGGTTGCTCCGTTGTCGCAGCGGCTCCTTGAGCAGGGTTTTCTCTGAAATCCACAAAATTCATGGATTCCTCTCGTGA
>KN549531.1:33814-44254 GCA_000797555.1 Oesophagostomum dentatum | reverse complement strand
GACGGTAACTTGAGATCGACCTGGCATATTCTTTGGCTATAACTTAAGCGGTTCTCGCCATGTAGATAGTACCAGCTGCCCTCGTTACTCATTTTCAGTATTTTTAGTATTTTTTTTCGAGAAAAGTTCGAATAGGACACTTTGGCACCCAAGTAATTTATTTGCATTAATAATGAAGCTCTAAAAAAATCTCGCTTGATTGTGGAAGAGTAATTTATGAGAGTTACTAGGATCACTAATCCAAGAAGTTTCCGTTTGTTTTGTTGACGGAGAAGGTAAGTGCAGGTGGAGTGTCCCCGCAGTGTATTTGGCATGCTTTGGCCTTACCAGCGATAACGAATGGAATCACCTGTCGTCTACGGATTGCCGGATTGCGGCAGCACTAGAAACGCAAATTACGGAGTGACTAATCTTCGCTCCACCGAAGTCGTGATCTAAAGGAAATCCTTCGCCTTTCCGTCTGAATAACAAAAATATATTAATGTGCACAGTTTCTGAGCTCAAATTTTCCTTTTGGGAGAAAAGCCTTGCTTTTCTTAATTTAGAAGCAAAAAACGGACGATTCTTTCGCATCCTAGCTTCGACTAAACAACGTGGTGCGGTCGTCATACCCAGATGGGTGCTCCATCCGCTGCCACTGCAGGAGGTTGGGAACGCTCCTCGTTTAGCGTTTCGAAAGGTTTGAAATCTCAAGTATGATGCAGTTACACCTAAGCGCAGCGAAACCTTTCTTTGTCCTGAGAAATTTCGAGTAAACTGCGGTATACAGAGCGAGAGCAACTTCGGTGGCGTAGTGAGTGGCGGTACTTACGCATCTCTATACTGTAGAGTAATCATAGCTATTAAATGGTAGCGCCCTATTATATGCAACTATGAAGCTGTTAACTGGATTTTGCACTATACGTTTTCTATGCAGTTTTATGGTTTGTAAACATCTACGTTACATCAACCAGATTAAAGTATCCTATCGGCAAAAACAATATAGTCCGAATGTCTGTTGCTGCTACTGTGGCTGGCTACTGTCAGAGCCGAGATGTAAGATCCGGAATATAGGGCTCTGAGCGCACAAGCGGGCCGGCAGCGCTCGGCCTCGGCCTCCGACTGTTTTCGCCAACCGCACGTACACGGAATTTCCTTCCTACGTGAGCCTTTGCCTTATCGGTCTCGTCATGTTACCCGAACATGCGCTGCACATGCCCTTCAAACGTTCCGGGATTGACAACAACTGCACTAAGTGCGCGTGACGAAAGACGTGCAAGCAACCATTGTGCAGTGTTTCACGTCAGCCAGCCAAATCTCTGCAGGTTTTTCCGACTGACCGTCGAGAACAGTAAGCAAACGTATTCCGTTGGATAAAGAGCATGGCACTATTGATAAGGGCTACTCTCGCCCGACGATCCACCAAAGTTCGGGCGTCTACTGCGTGAGGGGGAGTGGCCTTTCCTGACCAGCATTTCCACTTCGGCACGTACAGCCGCGAGGCGACCCTCCCCTTTTGATGCATCATTCCACAAAGTGTCGCCCTCACTTCGCACCCACAAACCTATATCCTCTTCTGGTAATCTCGGACTCATGACCAAACCACAGTTTAGGCTACAGGTACGCATGTGCTGCTGGGTTTTACGAACAAATTGTTTTCATTAATAGAATGCTTAGAAGTCCTGCTAGACAGTCTTCATCCTCTGTGGTAGCTCTATGCTCTCATGTTCGTGGTGGGGGTATTTTAAGCATTTCTATCGTAATATCTCACAATAGCTATTTATGAGAATCCGGCAGAAAAAAATCTTCCAAATGCGCGCAAATATTTCTGCGAGCACCGTTTAGATAATCTGACGCAAAATCCCTCACCCAGATCGCTTCATCTTACTTCTGGTAGATGAATTTGTACTAAACTTGTGAAGAATCTATTTTTCCTGACCTTATACTAGCACTGTTATAGAGATATTAATTTCATCATATGAGACTTCCAAGTTTACGTTTCTTTACGATCATCAAACAACTAGTATATATGCGTGTTATTTAGCCTCATTAACGTTTGACCCGCTCTCCAGTCTATCGATACTAAGGGTTCGCTTAAGGACCTCCTGAGCTGCACGTAGGCGAGTTGTATAGCTGTTAATTAGTCTGTTTCGTGTGTACGTCTGGCTACTAAGTGTGTGTACAACTCAAAAATAATACAGCTTGATAGAATTCTTATTTAACGCTAGATGGTGACGAGGATGAATTCTAAAACGAAGGGTTTGTTGTATTTGGCGTAGTTTCACGAATGGTTCCAGCTATTTAAATCCAGTCGGAAAATCGTGAAAGCGATTCGCCTGTGCTCATTGTTCACATTCATAGGACCCGGTATCCCTTTTGTCAAATTCGAGTGTACAACTGAATTTTCAGATAATCGAAGGACCACCTGGCCGTGTCTCTGCTGGAGTGCTTGGGAGATGTCGCAAAAGACCAACGCCATCAAACCCTATCGTGTTCAAGGACCATCTCAAGAATCTAGTCTATAACGTTTGTGCTTTCTTATTGTTAATTTCCTTCAAGGATGGTGCTTGATCGTTTAAAGGTTGCAGACCACTCTTCAAGAGCATCAGAATATGATGAAGAAGCGAGGACTGACATTGAACGTTCATCAGACACTAGTCCTAAGGCTCAGGGTAAGTCAGATTTTGCCTATTTTGTCACCCACATGTCATATTTGCTGTTTAGTACATCGCGGAATACGTGATTCGCAGTTTGAACGAGTTTGGATGGGCCGTTGTCGACAATTTCCTTGGCGATGAACACTGTCGATATACATACAAGTGAGTTTTAATTAAGTGAGACGGAAAGAAGGCGCGTGGAGGGAAATTTAGCAATAAACTCTGGTCGTTCTCTGCTGTCTAGAGACTGCATCCGTGCACGTAGCGCTGTTCGCCGCTGACTGTAAAACCTGATTCCTATAGCAACGTCTATTCGATTCGTGTTTTTGATGTACTTTATACACTTCTTTTGTTGAAACGTGATTCGAGATGCTGTCTTTGTGTAGAAAACGAGGAAGCAAAGCGACAAGATGAAGCAAACTTACAATTAATAGAGTAAGCCTGTTCAGTGAAGCATGTTTTTTGGCCTTGCGTAACCACCGCCTGCTGTGAACAATTACGCCCGTCTTTATGAGTTAGTTTGCTGTTATTGTGGAGCGAGAAGTACTATAATTCTGATGAGACGTGACGACGCGACGCGTAGAGCTAAAGAGTGCCCGCTGAGTTAATACGAGTGAATAAATACACTGTCTCTCAACTATTCTGCGGACACACACATCCCGGCGGGCACGTTGGGACGCGTTGGAGGGCCGCGGTTGGAGATGCCTGCCGTCAATCGATTGCCGGTTACACTATTTTGTGTGTGCGCAGATTACTTGAGGAGACAGTACCTGTAATTATGCGGGAGAGTCGTGTAAAGGATATGATGCACAACATAACATTGTAGGTGTTTTGAAGATAAGATTTGCTATAAAGGGACATTGCGAATTAAATTATGGTATCAATTCCGAAATTTCTAGGTATCGAATTCTCTTAGACTTTCAGAACAGACTCTTTCTGAAGAATTGTTACGCATCGCTGGCTTTCACTGTCTACGTCATGACCACGCATACTTCTTGTGAAATGAAACATTCTTTCCGCGTACAGTGGAGTTGACAAGCCGTTGCAAAGTTGGTGTGCGTGCAGTGACGGAAATCATTAGCCATGGCGCAAAATTCCACTCAAAATCGGCTCTTGAACGCTCAGTAACGACTGACCATCAGTTCGCGCTACAGCTGATCTAGAGACGTCTTTTTCTCTGATCTGTGTAAGTAACCCAGCAGAACTTTGCACTAACTTGTCAACTCCATTATACATGGATTCCGATTACTTCAGTTAGTCCATTTCTGTTTTTTAACTTTCGTATCGTAAGTTTCATGTTCACTTTAAACGATTTTCATCATCTGCTATTTCACGACTTCATCCGGAATTGATTTGAGAATACACCTCCAGAATTTATTTTTTTCGACTGTTGCCATGAAGACATCTGCTCGAAATTACTCCTTCTGCTAAAATGGTTATTACCTCACTGCCTCATTCCTCACTTGTCGTGTTTTAGTTTAGAGCTTATGTGGTTTTTGCATGGGTTCAGCACCGTTACTGCCGTTTCCTTCTTTCGGTTATCTAGCTATCTCTTCAGCAGAGTGCCGTACGTTTCTTCATAAAGAGCATGCGAGAAATCTAATGCATATATCTGGCAATATTTCCTCGTAGGCGTACCAAAAAAGGAACACATTCGTATTTCTGTTACCACTCGAGTGAAACAAGCGCTTCTTTTTCAGAGAAATCAAGTGCCTTTACGAACGTGGCCTGTTCAGCGCCGGGCAGCTGATGGATGGCAAGAACAGAGACGAATATCACGTGAAGGACATCCGTTCTGACCAGGTTAGTGTTGCGTACGATAAGTTTGTTTCGTGTGCGAAGATGACAAAACAGGGTCTTAATTCAGGTGAATATGTCTTCAGTGTTGTTTAGATTTATTGGTTTGACGGCTCTGATCCTCGTTCAAGTGATGCGGTAACGGTACGATTGCTGGTATCCATGATCGACAGCGTCATTCAGCATTTCAAGGGAAGGGTTCCTCCATATGACATCAGTGGTCGTTCGAGAGTAAGCGTGTCCTTTAGTATTTCTTTTTCTTCGGAGCATAGCATGTACTGTCTCCTAAAGTAATCTGCGAGCACACACACATTCGAATGGACATGCCGGGACTCATTGGATAACTCGTTGGTTAGGACCGGCTATAAACGTCATCTCGCGTGGGGGCCCCAACCAATCACAACAAGGCTCGCTGCCCGCGGTGTCCACTCACCTCCGGACCCTACGCCCCATGGACCTTACTCGCGGTGACAGGTAAAAGATCTGCGTGATTAGAGATGGCTGCCGGTCGATCGATTGTGGGCTGCATCAGAACTTGTGTGTGCGCAGACTCCTTGAGGAGACAGTAGTCGCTTTTATAATGCGTGAGGTTGTCCATTTAGATGTTTAGAGGATGGGAAAGGCAAAGGCATATTGAACATCAGAAAGGCATATTGTGTCAGGGTTTGTCCCCTCACTGTTTTCATCTAATCACATACAGCATGGACTGGAAACCCGGTGCAAAGTGCATCCAAAAACCGCAAAGGACTTTAAACACTTTTTGAAAGAAAGTAGAAATGTTATTATCTACATGGCTTGAAAATCTATTTTGATCTGGCTGGAATTCTATCCACACTGCAGCATTTCAGCCAATGTTAGCCATCTATCCGGGAAATGGTACACGCTACATCAAACATGTCGACAATCCGGTGAAGGACGGACGTTGTGTCACCGCAATCTATTACTGTAATCAGGATTGGGACATAACCAAGGTGACAGTCATATTGTGTGAAAAAAAACGAGGTTTAGAGGCACCAGTGACCCGTTTCACTTTCCAGGATGGAGGAACCCTTCGTTTATATCCAGAGTCGTCTATTATCCCCATGGATATTGATCCAAAAGCCGATCGTTTGGTGTTTTTCTGGTCGGATAGGCGCAATCCTCACGAAGTCATGCCAGTGTTTAGACCCCGGTAAGCTTGATTTTTCTTTTTCGAGGAAAAATTCTGTCGTCAGAAAACTAGATGGATTTTACCTATAAATTATCGTGTACAGCTTCATATAGAAAGCATATTTGGGTCTCTGTGCAAGCCCCTGCTACTCGCTTGATAGGTTGCTGGAACGCTGTGACGTAAAATATCCTTTTTTGTACCGTAATTATATGAATTTCTTTGCTAACTATCTGGTCAAAACAGTATAAGAATACTATGATTTATCTGATTATGACAATCTGATTTTTAGCTCTACTGAAGTTTAAGAATGCATGAGTAAGTAAATAAAGTCTATTATCGGTAACATAAGAGGAAGCAAGAGCGCTGTATAATAGTGTACTCAAGCAACAACCAAGTGGGAATTTCGGTAAGAGTGAGCTGAGTGCGGATCGTGGGTGGACACGGCGAGGCCCTTCTATTGGTTCCAGTTGGCGACATATGTCGCGCTCGTGGGGTTTATTGATTGGATGAGATGAGGAGGTAACATGTATGGTTTGTTCGCCCGTCTATAGCAGGGTCGTCCGCTACGCGGCCGTCACGCGCCTCTGTAGAATGGCTGTAGAAACAGTGAAAAGGTGGGTTTTCTGTACTCTTTCGAAATGTTTTCTTAAAAGTAAAAGAAGACGTCAGCAAAGAGCACAAAAAAACGCACCTCTTCACTGTTTTTAGGCCATTCTGCAGAGCGGCAGCGTAGCGAACGTCCCTGTAACAGACGGGCGAGCAAACTATAGATCCAGACTTTCCTCGCATTATAGATTAACTATGAATGAAGTTGGATGGACATCTCCATCCACAGACAGCCCCTATACTTCCTCGAAGTTGTTCTTGTTTGGACTTAGAGATTGTCCTTATTTTAAACAAAATGTGCTAGTCACTGAAATGTATGTTTCGCTAAGGAGATACACAGTATAGTTTTATTATGGCTAATGTATATGACGTATGATCATTAATTTGAACAGTGAACATGTTTTTATTGATAAAAAAAGTAGTTGCCACAAATCTTACATGCCTTCAGACTCGGCGAATTATACCTAAAGGAGCGCTAGTATGCATGTTTGCTGCAGTTTTGAAGCTGAACTTTTTCTAATGAAAAGTAAGAGCCTGTTTCAAAAAGCCACGCATTGGAGAATTTTATCCCCTTGCAGAGGAGGTAGTGATGGTTCGCGTTGTGCTTCATTTGCGACAACGTAGTCGTCAGCTAATGACACAACTGGCGACCGTTCAGCCTCTACCATTACTCATCAGTGGTCGCTAAAATGTGCCTAGGTTAACCCGCAGTTGCGAGTCTTAGGCCCGGAATATACTTCATGCAAGGCGACCAAATCGCGCGCGTGAGGTGTGTAAATTGAGGTGTACTTGTGCAAAAATGGCACGCAACTGCCCAATGCGTGCATGCATTTGAACAGATGGCGCATTCTGGGTAGTCGCTTGCCATTTCTGCACAGGAACACCTCAAGTTGTATACCTTGCGCGATGCGATTTGGTCGCGTCGCGCGAAGTAAACCCCAGACCTTATGTTTCTGTATATTTTAAAAATCATGAGCTATACGATGTATGGTAGCGGATGCAGCAAATGCATAGTCCAATGTAAAGGCACTATCTTCAGCTTTGAGATAGAACTTCTACAATGAAGATAGCCAGAAATCTCGAACTTTTCGCAATACTTTAGAAAGTGCGTATTCCACCACAATAAGTGATAAAGCGATGATAGTGGAAGAGTCTAATAGAGGAAAGTAAGCACTTCTAAAATTTTGCTAATTTGCTGTGCGAGTCGTCTTCAACCATTATCCACAGGATTTCAAATGCAACAACTGCAGTTGTGGACATTTCACTTGCGCCATCTTATGGTTAGTAAAATGTGCTCCGCAGGCATACATAACTCACCGCAATGATAGCGAGCATAATATTTTCAGTTTTATATTATTAACTAAGAAATAAGACTCTCTCCTTAGTCATATAAAATGCAGCGTCCTTTTGTTTTCTTTTACCTTTTATTATTATTACTTTTTAGATTTGCCGTTACAATCTGGTACATGGATCGCGAGGAGCGGCGCAAAGCCATTGAAGAACAAGCACGTGAAGCAGAATCGGGAGAGAAAGTCGATGCACCTACGGTATGACTTTTTTTGAAGTGACTAATTAGAGGAACAGTTATCCACGCTATACTAGTTTTCTTGGTCTCGACGAGGAGTGAGGAGGCGAGAGCATGTGTAGTGAGCTGTACGTCGTTTGAAACGGCGAGCAGCTTCTTCTGCACACGCTAGATCGCTTGCGTAGAATTGCATCACAAGCAACCCAGTGCGCAAACTCCTCGTGACTTTCGTGTGTAGTTGTGTTGACGTTTATTTGAACAGTATTTTTTGTGCAGACAATGACGCCGCAACCGATGCAGCGTCTAGTGAAAGAGGAAATGCGAGTCTTTCCGGGCACGTCTTCCGAGCCAACGCTGGC
This sequence comes from Oesophagostomum dentatum, assembly GCA_000797555.1. Taxonomy (NCBI): domain Eukaryota; kingdom Metazoa; phylum Nematoda; class Chromadorea; order Rhabditida; family Strongylidae; genus Oesophagostomum; species Oesophagostomum dentatum. The sequence continues at coordinate 36,181 of KN549531.1, read as the reverse complement.
TCAGCTCGCGCCCGTCGACCATGGTAGGTTGTGTAATCCTTTGTGCCGTCAGTAATGCATGAAAAACTCTAGAGTTGCTTATCGTTGTTTAATCTCTTATCACTGGGCAGTCACTCATGAGCTAGCTTGCAGTGTCTGTTCAGGTCGTATTCTCCTTGCGGCAACGAGCTATTGTTAAACATCCAGTTTTTATTATTGTTTTTGCGTGGTATACTCATCGTAATCAACATTGAAGATAGCGATGCAGTGCGTTCGCAAGCGCGATGTGGGAAAATGCTAACAGGCGATAAAAATTAGCTGTTTCTTAGCGTGAAACCCAAAGCTGAATGAGCACACATGTGGTCTTCATTGATGGGAAAATTTTCCTTAAGCATTTAATTTTTAACACTGCTTCTTTCCAAGCAGTTGACATACAAGGAGATTACTTCCGAACTTTTAGTTTTGGAAACAAAATTATATATAATAATAAAATATTTATTCTCTATTTAATCTTCGTACTTAGTGAAGCAAAAATTTGGGACAAATGCGTCTTCGCATAGAAGACTAGGCGAGTTCGGGTTGCAACTTAGACACACGTCCACCCTGATCCACAGAGTGGATGGGAACAACATGCACATATGCTTGAGTTTCTGGTTTCCTAGATATTAGTTCCATACGGTGTTGCCAGCTAGGAGCAGTCCCTGCTAACATATGAAGTCAGTTCCATCTATTTTCTTATATAAGCCATTAGAACGTTGTTTTTTTTCAACTCCATTTTTGAAACTTTCGAGTACCTGTCTGGCTGTTTTGAATAAAATCTGTAAGGATCCTCATGTGTTTTACGTTGGTTTCAGCTGGAGTTTATCAAGGCGGAAGGGGAGTTTCGCATGCATTGAAGGGGAAATACTTCGAAGGTCCAGTAAGGGTAGTTTAGTGCGCAAATGTCTACCACTGCATTTTATTTGCAATCCTTGCTCATTAATGAAGATGCTATCGTAGGTCGCTTTTGACTAGTTTAGAAAATGCTTTTCCTTGATATTTTCAAGGTTTTCCCTCGAAGTTTCTTCTTTTGTTTACAGATGAGTTCACAATGCCGTCCACCAGTCAATCCGCAGCTACTACAAATAGTCAGTTCATTACTACTCCAGGCGCCATAAGAAACACTTCTGTTCCAAGGACAAGCAGCCTGTATTCGTTTGATGATCCTGAAGAGAATTCGCCACCCAAGGTCCATCCACCTGATTTCCAAATCTAAATTGCAAATGTTGGTACATAACCTAATTTGTAATGTTCGTGGCGAAAGAGTATATGCGCTAGCAAATTTGGTTCTTTTTTCCCACGGTATATTTTTATATAGGAATTTTTCCGTTTCAATGCAATATTACAGTCTAATAGGTGACAATGTTTCCATTATTTGCTTGCTCTACTGCAAACAGTAGAATATCACTTAGTACCCTCTGATTGACAGTGGTCAGAGGATTTTGCTGATCTTTTGGTTTTCAACGGGTTTTTCAGTAAGCGCTTCAGTGGTTTGTATATTTTGCTATACATTCAGTATATCATTGTTGCATTGGTCAAGTCACTTCGTTTAAACGCGAGCGTTTGAAGGCTTTAGCTGCATAGAATTAGCGTCTATTTGAGTTAACCTTCTGAATGCAACAGATGTACTACACTTCAACACTTATTTATACTGTCTCTCAGCATGTTATGCTACCCCTTATCATTTTTCCAGCGCCTTTCTGTACATTGAAATATCTTCTTGCGTTGGGTTTCGCTGTACGAGTTATGCTTTATGTCCAGTTCATTTATTTTGCATAGTTGTAACAAATTCAGATATTGATTTATTTTATCACACTTCTTTTTGCGTACTCGCTTGTGTACACAATAAATTTTCCATCGAATTTGTGGATAGCTATATCGATTTCTCGTCAGCGGTGGGTCAGAATGATCGACGTTTAGTTTCCACAATTATTTATTAATCGCAACAATTACAGTGTGCTTTTTCCTGAGACGAGCAGATGTAAGGTGTTAACCCGTTCGCGGAGGACGTGTTTGCGCAGAAATTCGACGTGCGTTTTACGATTGCTTAAATCGATTTTTCCCGCGCGCACGGAAAGTATGGGGGTGTGTCCTCTGTTCGTTCGCCGCAGGCAGCCAAGTCCCCACGCGCACGGTTGTAAGTACATGCATGACTGCTGTCTCACTTTCTCTTTCGAAACCGAACATTGTCACAGCGATATTTTTCCTGATGAACTTAGAGTTCTTCACGACTTTAAAAGCAGATCTTGGAAGAGGGCACTGTTGCTGGCCACTGTGGTACAGTTTCACAAAGCCAGGTTTACCTTTAACCAGCTTTTTGACTGCAGTACCTCTCTATATTATTATAGA
>KN549531.1:0-11502 GCA_000797555.1 Oesophagostomum dentatum | reverse complement strand
GAATCTCGAAATCCGTTTTTAGAGTGGGTGCTGCCTTTAAGGCCTTCTTTCTGACGCATACGTATCAACATGCACAAACTGTGAGTTTCACAAACGTCCTTGAAAGTTGAAAATTTTGCCGGACAAGAAATGCTGTCCTGAGTCCATCAGGAAATCCTATATGCGCGATTCCGCTAATAAGGGAGTAGCAGATGGGAAGATCGGTAGGTAAACGACTGAACAATCATCAATTTTGGCTCTGCGGAAAGGCGAAGCAACGTTTCTGCGAATCAGTGAATAGCAATACGGCCAAAGGATGAGCGGGAAGTGCTCGATAACGACAACCGTTAGCAAGAAGGCGCTCAGCGCTGAATGCAGCTGTAAAACCCAGCGTGTTCTCGAAACTTTCAAGGTGTAAATATGTACTGGATTAGGAGCCGCGAAGGGGTCCATGTTATCAGTTGCGAGGAATTCGAAAACTGCAGATCTATAGTGCAACCGCCGAGTACCTGGAATGAAAAGTGACAAATACAATTTTATGCAGAAATCGTTAGTCAGATTTTTCCCCAGAAGTTTAAATAGTTTTCCAGAGCTATGTTTGAGTCAACCGATGTGCTGCTGTGAGCGTGTCTAATGTAATCTACAGCTTTGTTGCAGCAGAAGTTTCGACGAATCCTTCGGCAATAATGCGAGTGTGCTCGAACATTTTTACGACGCAGTGCAGCTTAGAAGACAATCGTTTCTCGCAATTACTTCCAATTCGCTTGTGTGTATGTCGTTAATACCTCCAATAACGAGCACCTGTTTCAGAAGGGGGCTATTCATCATTACTCCAACACTTCATGAAGTCCACAGGCTTAGTGAGATGTGCTTGTTTACGTAGCAAAGTCAAACAGGTCCCATTAATTAGGCGTATCCGAAAGATTGCGCCTTTCCGTCCTGCAAGAAGGCACAATAGATCTCTTTCCTGTTTTCAAAGTTCCAGAAGAATATTTCAGCTGCGAGGTAATTAGAACACTTGGATGTGTGAGATTTTTGTTTCCATGAGGTACTGTTACAGAGATGTAGGTACCTGCTGGAGCTCATAAATTGGAGCTTTGTGAACTTTTAGACTGGTGACCAAAGTCACATTCCTTTGTGAGCGAAATCCTGCTCGCGCAGAGGCAGCACGGGTGAAAAACAGATTTTTACTGCTACGTGACCTTCACCTAAACGGGCATTTAAAATCTTTAGTAACTGCTCAACTGCTCTAATCGAGAAAACCTGCTTAAAATACGCCAAGAACTTTGAACCTCATGCGATAATGTGCCAGTTCTAAGAAAATGGTCAAAACAGACGGGATGGACTATGCAAATTCGTATGCTCTGTTTGTGTACGGATACTGCAAAGAACCAATTTGCCCGCCGAATCCGCGTATGCTCAGAATGAAGAATAAATATGTACCGTCATCAGACAAGGCACGGGATCGGTTGTCACTGGAGCAGCAAGCGAGAATTAGCTGTTTCTAGCCGTCTCGCTTGCTGCTCCAGTAACAACCGATGCCGTGCCCTGCCTGGTACGCAGTTGCACTAAACCGCGATGGCCGAGGAACTATTTGGGCGAATCGACGATACTCTAGCACACCCTAAGCATTTCGCCGTGGGATTCGAAGCCTATGACGTATAAGCTGTTAAAGATTACAACTTGAAATCCCTCTTCGGAAATTCGATAAATCTTTCTTCCGCATATTGCGTTTAAGAAGGAAAGGTGAAGCGAATCATTGACTTTTATACAGGGAAATTGCCCAACAAGCGCACGTGTGCGTGAATGTGTTCTGGCACAGCAAACAGTTCCTCTCATGAGTGCATCGATCTGTCATGAATTTCGCCAATTTCTGGCTGTTACCACTATATTTCCATCACTGTTTCCTTGTTCTTTTTATTCCTTTCCTTTTTTTGCAATCTTTATTAGTTTTACATTTTTACCACTGTTGTTGTTGTTTTTATACAATCCCATGATGCTTTTTTCCTCCAAGTTTATGATTCCATAACATAGATTCCTAGACGTAAAACAGCAACAACAGTTGAAATGTAAAGCTAGTACGGGTTGTAGCAACAAGGGAAAGGAAAATAAATTTAAAAAAACAACGAAACAATGGTGGAAAAGTAATGGTGGTAGCTAGGAATTGGTGAAATTCACGATTTGTATCGATGCAGCCCTCACCCTCAGACTGCATATCGTGCTAGAACTCAACCCCTTGCACGCTCGTCAGGTAGAGGCCATAGCTCAGTTCGTCTTCCATTTAGATCATTTATGGATTAACATCAGTCCTGAAACGGCTTGAAATTGCATCAGCCTCCAATCTATGCGGCACTTTGAAACTAGAAAGGGACTACAGTTACAGCGACTCTGACCATTTTGCGTAAGTCAAGTTCACTTCCAGAGAAATACGAATTAGAAGTTATCGATAATACTGGTCACGTTTGTTCGGTTATTTGCTCATTTACAAACAAACCCGTAATATAGCTCGACTGCGACTAAAAATTTAGAAAATTTCATGTGCTTTATTTGTGGGAAGAACACCGATGCAACAGCATAATCGCCAAACAAATTTCGGTTAAAATTACGGTACCGTGACTTGCAATTTCTTAGCAGCAGCTGAAATACTTTTTCATTAGCTTTATTTCCGTTAAAAATGATTGCTTCGTTTATTCTTGGAACTGGAAATAGCTACGAAGCGAAGCAAGACCTAAAAGATTTGATAAGAAAGCAATCCTTTTTTATGAGTAAGTAGCGATATTTGTTTTTGCTTCCTCGTAGTGTCGAACACCAGGAAACACATCGAAATTATGAAACGTGAATTACAATATTTTCACTAATCTGTGAATGTACTGTTTGAAACAGAGCACCCGATGAGAGAGTGCAACACTTACAATCAATTTTTAATGCGTATGATTGTTAACATAGGCTAAACGTTACCAGTTCCACCGAGAGGCGCGCTCGTCTGCCTCCGACGTTTATGGCAACAGTTGGCGAGTGCAATGAACCATTCGCTTTTAACAATGTGCACGTCTCTGTCATCTAAAAATAATCGGCAATAAATGCGTAGGTGGAGTAAATGGAGTTGGATGAAATGCCGATCGAAAATATGACCAATAGAAACAGTGGGATTCTTTGTGAATTGATTATGTTGGTGCATAAATTCGTTTAAAATCGTTTCAACCAGTATATTAGACTTGTATTTAAGTGCAATGCGGTTTTCTTCTGTTTTTGTTTCTTAAACGAATCATGTTCCACCCTTAAAGTCGTGGTATGGAGAAATTAAATAATCACTAAATGCTATCTGCATTATTCTACCTAATCCATCCTCGCATTGCTGACCAAATGCAACTGTAGAATTTCTACCACCGTAGAACTGTGGAAGGTCAAGCGGACAAAAAAGAATATTTGAATGGTCTATTGCGGGTTAAAAAAAGAAAATCATCTTTTAAACGCTCTTTGAACATTTTTTTTGGTTGATTTCACTTTTGAAGGCGGTTCAGCTCTACCACAAAAGCAGAGGTAAAAATTGCTATTGTGACTCTAATTTTTTTGAAAGAAGATCACGCAGGAAATTTCGAATAAATTGGAATATGGCTAACAATGAGTCTAGCTAACCCGTTAACGATGGGCCTTAACCTCCTACTGGACAAACCAACCTTCTCAACAAAATTTCAGATGCATAGCTTTTAGAAGAAGATACATGTGCTTGGAACAACTCAAATATGAAAAGTAGCGAAATTTATAAAATAGAGTAATATTCACTTTAGCCAAAATTTCTCACCGCATTTGCGATGAGGAAGCTGGATAACTTGACTTTTTAGTTAATGTAAAGATCTAGTCATATACATGCAGAAGGCTTGGATTATTTAGAAGTGAATGGTAGAAATATACATGTTTCTCAGTTTGACACTGTTTTGATGTAGACGGTAAGAAATTTCGTGGATAAGCGAAATCAAGGATCTTAAGATCTATCTAGTAAAAAAAAATACAGGAGCTTTCAAATAGTTCACAGCATGTAATTCCATGATGCTTTTTGGGAAGAAAATTTTCTCATGAAAAAAGCACGAATTTATTCACCAACATCATTTCATATGAGCTTCGGCAGGCTTTATCTGAGCAGCTTCGCGTGAAACGGCGCAAAGAAATCCATGAAAATGATCATCATGTAAGGTGAAGAACCCATATTCCTTAGGTGAGGCTTCAAGCTGTAGTCGGAAAGGAGTTTCGTAGAAGCTCACAAATACCACGTAAGTACAGAGTGGAAAGTAGGTCGTCCTTCAGAACATTAAGGTTAGAACTAAATCTAATACTGTATGATGAGAGATGAGCTATCAGAAAGTGATGCGTTGAAACAATTCTTCGTTTCGTACATAAGTAAACTTGAGAAGTTACTATAATTAAGAAATTTATAATAATCCTCGCATTCCCATGGATGGCCCTTTCATTTTTTTTTCACCCCTCCCCCTCCCCTTCCCCCGCATTACAACACTAGCGTCGATCACAAAAGGTGCATCATATTCAGTTGAAGGCAACGTACGCAGGAAAGTCCATATGAATTTCGTATTCCCACTGGCAAGGTTGCGACCAAAAATCTTTTCAAATTTTTTTTTCAAGTTTTATTTTCCGAAATTTTAGTGAAAACTCTTTTGGTTTCTACTATGGCGGAGAAATTTTGCAAGGAGAAGAGGCACATCGAGGTGATGTTCTTCCGCCTCAAAGCTTGCATTCCATGTCTATCTTACACAAGAAATATGTGATTTGCTTCTTACCTTATTGGGAAAGTTAGGGCTTCCCCGATACTCTCACTCACTAACGCGTACATTGATACTAGAAATCAATGACATACTGTCTAGTAATCATAACGTTTAATGTCAGCCACCGTAATCATATATACATGTTTAACCCTGTAAATAATGACCATGCTTGGAAAATTCGGGAGGGAAAGGAAGTTTTGCTAACTGACGAATGGAAAGGGTAGCGGAAAGAAGGATAAAACTGGCACAAACAAAAACAACAAGTAGTGGTGAGATCGACTTGGTCGATTATTAATCCGGTGTTGAGCTATAAAAGATTCTAATGGGAACAGGGATGGCTAACGATGAAGGCAACGCTAAATAGACAATAAGGCATTGAAGCAACAGAGTACATATTGGGGATCATTTTTGGGCCACTATCTGTTACACGAAGATAGTAAAACTTCATAGTGCAGTTTTCATATGAAAGAGAGAGTAAGTCACCTATGAAATGCACGAAAATATACAATAGATAGTAACGTTCAACTGCTCGTTGCCACTGATGCACTTGCATAAATTAAAAACAGAAGAAATAGCAATCAGCTTCGAAATGAATCAAGACGAAATTTATGTATCGATGTTTATTTAGAAACTCGGGTCTCAAGCTATACTTCAACTAAAATTCCACTACAACTGCCAAATTTCTTGTTCATACGACTGTTGCCGTACTGTTTTTCTGGGTTGCATGCATTTTTCCAGAAGTGAGCAAAAATACCTAAAGAACGGAACCCGAAATTCGAAAAAAATCGAAAATTTTTGCTTCAAAAAATCGATAAAAAATTTTCCGAAATTGTCGGAAAATTCGAAAATATCGAAAACGAAAAACAAAAATGCCCAACCCTGACTGGAAGGCGCACTTCTGGTGCAAATAGCTATATTTGATGCGAGTCCTGGAAAAAACTATCTCAGCGACAAAGCTGTTTCCGAAAATGGACGAGTTCGCTGGTATGCACCAGTTGATACTTTATCGCCTTATCGGGTGGTAAGCTGCCTGAAGAGGTTCTCATCCTGATCTTTTCATTCTTTCATTGGATTTGAACAATGCTGTCGTGGATTTTGACTACGACACACCAGCTTACTATAAAACAAACTTGCAGTGTGGGGCGTTCGTGAGGCTAGTGATGTCGCTGTCCGATTTCAAAGCCCGCTCGGGTTATAGCCCCATTTTATCAGGAGTTAATGAGTTATTTCTGAGAAAAGGAACATCTTGTGTATTTTCATGCAAGAAACTCGACCAGTTTGTTTTCCGTTCCTTCTTTTTTCTTTTTTTCTGGTGCTTAAATGGAGATGGGTTTTTACAATAAGTTGCAGAGAGGAACTTTTTCGAATTGCAGCAGTCTTAAGTGAATAAATATTAAATATTAATACATCTAAAACGTAAAAATGTCGTATGAACTCGAAGTAATCAAGAGGACACAACAATTCTGAGTACAGATGAATACACCGTTGCTGATAATTTAATGAAGATGAGCTCTTGTTCTTCTTTACGTGATTAGGTCGTATCCTTCTAGGTATTCATAACGTTATTCTCTGAGGTGAGACAGGAGGGGTGAAAATCAGGGATGGGTTACTTCATTGGCCATTTGCAAAAGTTCAAAATCCTGCCTCCGCATCAGCATGGATTTTCTAAAGGAAGGTCCATTGAAACAGCAATGCTCCAATCATTAAATGAATAGACGTCTGTCGTTGATGATGGTCATAATGTAGATGTAGTCTATCTTGATTTTCATAAGGCTTTTGATAAAGTCCCTCGTGATCTGTTAATTCAAAAAACGTGAAAATTGTGGCCTGCACCCTTCTGTGTCCGGCAGGATTGAAGATTTTATTACAAATCGTACTTTTCAAGTGATTGTGGATAACTCCGTCTCATCGATGCGATCGGTACCTAGTGGAGTACCACAAGGTGGTGTACCTTCACCAGTATTATTGAACATTTTTTACTGCCGATCTTCCAATGTCTCTAGCGCCTTTAGGTATTTCTTACTATATGTTTGCTGACGATCTAAAAATTTACCGGGCTGTTAGTGATTCCACTTTTGATGATAATTTACAACTAGGTATTGACAGCGTCTTCCGTTGGTCTGTGACCAATGGTTTGCCATTATCCGTTGAGACGTCGCATGTCATGCTTGTAGGAAAGAAGGCTCTTTTACCTGAGTATACTCTCAACAGTGTAAAATTAAAAGTTGTCGATGAAGTTCGAGACCTTTGTTTTCACTATGATTCTAAACTAAGTTTTTCAAAGCAATGTTAAGTTCTGCTAGCTAAGGGTTTACATCGTACATATAATCTATTTAAAGCTCTGCGATCTAGCGATTCCAATATTTTAATTAAAGCATATAAAATCTATATCCGCTCACTCTTGGAAACAGCTACAACTATACTCTCTCCATATAAGAAGAAAGATATTAGTGCATTAGAGTCAGTTCAAAAATACTTTGCCAGAAAGCTCATTCTTCGCACTCATCGTGGGCAGTATTCAGAAATTCCAAGTGGATTGTATCGCAGTGAAATTTTTGGGTTGCGATCTTTAACATGTAAAAGAAAAAGAAATGATCTTTTGATGACCTTACAAAATACTGAAAAAAGTTCGTTGATTTAGACGCCACCGATTTCTTTCGGATTTTTCCTGTAGTAACAGGAAACATGCCTTTTAGAATTGCCACAACTACGCCTAAGTCTCAAATCAGGTCGAAGTTTTTCATATGCAGAGTTTCTACTTCTTTTAATAAAATATTACGTTGTAACTTTTTTCCTTACAAGTATTCGTTGTTCAGAAGACGTGTTAAGGAGTTTTTGTAATTGTTTTTTGATTTTGTTTTGTTTGCTTCGTCATTCACATGTACTTGTTGCGTGTCAAATAAATGAATAAATTCACAAGGTCATTCTCTGAGGCGAAACAGGAGGTGTGAAAATCAGGGATGGGATGTACCAATGTCAGATCGGGTTAAGGCTGGCTAACAAATAGACTGCTGTACTTCTTGCTACTACATATGTAGGTAGCCACAGAAGATGAGAAAGACAACGGTTTTGCCAAATAAGGTAATTGCTTGATATTGTTAGTGTTTGATATGTTATATATTTTACTAATCATCTCAACGCACTATCGTTTGAAATTTCTTCCGAACTCTGAGGGTCAAGAATACTGCCCTGCCCTATATTGTACAACTTGAATGTTCGGACACCCGTTACCAAATTAAATTTGTAGTGTTTTTACACAGGAGTGATCTGGTTCGATGCAGAGCATGCAAATGTATACAAGATGGGATATAACACATCATAAGTACGGATAGTGAAGAGTCATCGCAATAATCTGCGGAACTCTGCTTAGAACACTGCAGTGTTCAGAGGAGACAGGATCGATACGAGCTATAAACTCCTATCAGAAAGAAAACCTTTGAGGTAAGCTTCAATTAAAGAATGAATACCCATTAACTCAAACTTAGCTAATAGTTTTTTTGTGGCAGAAAATGGGCTGAGGTCCAAAATTTTAGCCCAACAGTTATTTTTGGTCAAGCAATTTACTCTAGAAAGTTCGTCCGCGATTTGCGGACGAGTTGTCCATTCAGCAACGTCACAGGTGGGACGAAGTTTTCGTATTGCTTAACGTTGTAGCATTGAAGCAAACAACGACTAACAACAATCCATGCCTTTTCGCCACGTTTAACTTGTTCACAACTTGTACGTGTAGGTACTGTTCTCGTCCTCGTTAGCTCCATTTGCCCACCCTGCCCACTCACGGGGGCAATCCTTTTCAGCGTGGATTACGTTTTGTTACGTTTTTACTTTGGATTGTTGTCCGCAGTGCTTCCCTAAACTGGCAAAAGCTGCACAACGATGTTTTCCGTGGATCATTAAGTATCTTCTCAAACAATCAAAAAATGCTGAAGTAATACTAATGAGGAGGTAATTACATGGCGAAAAAAGAAGAGGCTTCTTAGGTGTATAGTGCATAGTTAGAACATTTGGCATCTGGCGTCGAATATTCGAATATCGAATATTCGAAGTTTTCTCAAACATTCGAACGAATAAATATTATTCGAAGCTGCCGTTCATCGAATATTCGAAACCGAATATTCGAATTTTGGAGGTTTCGAATATTCGACTATTCGAATACTCGAATATTCGAATAATTTTCGAACGAAACACAGTCTTGTCTCATAAATAGAATTTTTAGCTAGAGGGTTAAAATTGAGTTTTCTAGCATCTCTCTCTATAAGTATTTATATTTATACATGTTATCTTTCATTGTTTTGAATCGTTATAACAACACAAACACTACCCCTATAGATGAATCAAAAGCAAGGATCAGGCGCACCCAAACAATTACAAGCGAAACATTTGAGTTATACGAGACCTCTGTTTTTCACAGTTCACAACTTTACAACTTAGTAACCAACTACGACTACGAAGATAAGAATTGGTGGAAATTTGCTCCAATTCGAATCTCTCAAACCATTTAATGTAGATGCTTGTCGCATGTATAAAATGGAGCGCTCTTTGGAATTAATTTTTTGCCTTCCCATAAATAAATGTACCTTTTTTCCAAGAAATGCGTAGATTTCTGGGCAGGAATCTCGAGAGCTGTAAGTGCAAACAATAAGAATGTAAGGACATAAATTTAGTATCAAGCATCAATAAGTAGTGTAAGTGTATGAAAAGTTTTCGTCCTATGATAATGTGAGTGTAAGTCCGGTCGAATTACTCTCGAATTATTCTTCAAATTATTCGATATCGCAAAACCTCTAAATTTTGCTATCTGAGTTGAACTCGACAAGAAGTTGCAGTAACCTTTGCGCGATTCCATTTTTCTTCGAAATCGAGAGATTCCAGTCTTTTATACCAAGGCCAGAATAAAGTCGCTCTAAAGTCAAATCTGACTAAGAATTTCCCTACAGAAGTTTTGGATTAGTTGGATAAGTTAAAAGGGTGTGGGAGTTGCCCAAGGACACCTGCCCAGGACACGAATATGCAACAGAGTGAATTTTCCTGAGGAGATACTTTTTAGAAGACCACATATCAGGAGCATAGCAGAAACGCCTAGTGCAAATCCCGGACTCATGGTCAGATATCTCAACAGTTGTAATCGTTACAAGTCATATTTGGACAGAAGCTCAGAATTTCTACGAAGGGCTTATGCATGCGGGAACAAGGGATGCTAGCTCCCACGATCCCTTCCTAGCAGACCCTTCCTAGCGTAATACTCTTTGTATAAGTAACTATCCACATGTGGCTATTTGAAAATCTTCGATGTGCACAAGAAACGGACAACTCATCCAAAAAGGGCAGCAGTGGATATAAAAGTTGTTTCTTTTTTTTGCGGATTTCGTAACTTCTAAAGTGTAACGTCATGTTCGGCAGTCCCGAATATTTCTTTCGAAGCTGAAAGCGAAAGTATAAATTCTAGCATGGGTGCTGCCTTTAGCACTCTCCTACACTGCCATACGAAATGTTGTATCGGCAGGTGAAAGTGACGTTGAAATTCGGTTTTTGAATGGGTTTTCCTTATCTTAGGGATAACCGAAGCTGTCTAGCATGTTTTTCACGCTATTAAGATCTAAAAACTACAGGAAGTGCGATGTTTCCATGTATACTACAGCAGATTTGTCTCAGTTCATCCGTAGGTAGCACAATTTTCGAATATCGAATACCGGGTTCGAATATTCGAATACCACCTGCCCTCGAATATTCGAATTCGAATATATTCGAATAATGGGGTCTTCTCGAATATTCGACTATTCGAATATTCGAATAGTCGAATATTTTCGAATAATTATTCGAACACGAATATTCGGTTGCAACTATAGTATAGTGCGTTTTGTTATCATGCGACCCCCCCCCTAAATTCGGGGTTATCTGACCCTGTGGAGGAGCATCGACCCTGCTATTGTCAGCATTAGGTTTCTGGCACGGAATAACCTAAGGATATAAGTTTTCAGGGGAGACTACAGGAAACGAAATTTTTAATAAAATTTTCCTCATTTTCGACCGTTTCGAAATCATAGCGCCCCCTTAGGGAAACCTGTGGTTTTCACTCTAATGAGGAGGAAACAACAACTCCGTTCAGAACTGTTGCAGTTGCCAAAGCAAACTCTGGAGCCGATGACTTCATTTTTGGGACAATATCCTGAACTTTTGGATTTTTGATCATTTTAGGATACCCAGAACCGAATTCCGAAAGAAGTGTCTTCTCACTAGGGTCAAGCGTATCGATGCGACTTACTTGCCTCCAAGGCGACCCCTCCCCCTCCTGAGCAAAGGTTTTCGACCCCTTACAGTGGGTGAAATAAACCCTTGAAACAGAAAAGCACAAAAAGGTTAAGGCTAAGGAATGCAGAAAATGCCGTCAAAACCAGCAAGGAAACGGCCCACCAACGCACGCGCGCGTGCGCGGCTTGGTTCCCTTAAAAATGAGAAAAGTAGGGTGCACGGAAACTCAATTAACCTACTGAAAGCGGAGGAGAAATGAGCAACATTTTATACTAGATGAAAGAAGAGGATCTGCACTATCGTATAGACTAAGGAAAACTTTAGAACATTATTAATACCAAGAACACTACACGCTATTTTCTGAATTTTAGAAAAACTGGGGATAAGAAAATCAAGAGCAAATCTTCTCAGCCGTGAGGTTTCAGGGAACTTTACACACCGAGGGAAACTAGAAGCCTTCTTCCATCTCTGCCTAGAATAGTGCGGAAGTCTGACATCG
>KN549530.1:48640-61424 GCA_000797555.1 Oesophagostomum dentatum | reverse complement strand
AAGCCTCAAATATAGATGTTATCGAAATGCTGATTACGATGGTGTAAAGGGCTGCCTAGGAAACCCTCGGATTTCTACAATTTTTGCGATTTTTAGGGGTGGTCTATAATTTTCCGCGACTCATTTGCATTTTTGAAGATTAAATTGGATGTTGTCCTAGCGTAGAATGGCAGTTTGTATTCGAGAATTTTGTAACAGAACTTTGACACATTTACCAGATTTTTTGTATGATTATTCAAAGCGATGTCCTCTCTTTATTAATGTGTCTGCATTGATAGTTTCTCCTCGTCACGACCTAAACTGTTCCTTCGATTTTTTAAAGATACGCATTCTTGAATCCATCGCCAACCCCTTTGTTTCTTGAATTTTATTGCTTCCCCTTAGGAGGGAAGATTTCCTCGCTTTCTAGTAAACTCATTAATTTTCTTTGCTTTGCCCATCCCGGACCAGTGATGCTTCCTTTTATTTTCTTCGATGTTTTCGTGTTTGCCTCGTAACGGTCGTTATCAGTATCCCAGTCGAAGAGCCATTTAGGCCGAGATAAACATGGTTAGCGGTGATGGTGATCCTGGTGCATCGATCCTTCTACCATCTTCCGGTGTCAGAGGTAGGCCAGCTTTTACCGGCTATGCGATTTTGTGGGTTCATTAAATTCGCTTATTTCATTTTCTGCCAAATTCCTAATTGTTTCTGTTTGTGTTCGCTTTTCTTCGGCTATTTTTCCACAGCTGATTCTTCTTCCTTGTTCTCAGCTTTCTGACTTTCGCACAGTTCCTTGCATTTTGTCTTTTTTGCAGCATCTTTTATCTGCGTTTTGTTTGCTAATTGGTCGTGATTTTTGGTCCACTACCAGCGGAAGCATGCTCCCCTCGAATTTATGTGGAAAGATGACCGGGGCGCGCCGCTGCACCAGTAAACCGGTCGGATTATTCACGCTCCATCGCCGGCAGAATGGGAGGATTAGAAGAAAAACCGCAGTACTCTGCATGAGCAAGTGTTTGCGACTTTTTCGAAGGGGTGATTCAAGTAAAAGGGTGGACTAATTGCGACGATTTTCTGAGTACTCGAAAAACTTCCTCCAGGAAATGCGAATCAACCAAGACTCTCGGAGTTCGTGCGTATTTGCCTGCCCTCATACATTTTGCTAATTTTTACCGCGCAAAATTCATGAAACTAAGCAAAAAGCGGGCGAACACAAGCAAAATTTTAAAGCGGCGGGTTATTTGATCTACACTTTTTTCTCCTGGCTGTGTTCATTATCAATCTTCTTTTTGCATTTTACTGTTGCTATACTACACCCAGACATAAGAGTGGGCCACCCTGTGTGCACCTCGAAAAGACCCCCTTCCCGAAATGTATAGTAAACCCAGGCTGAACAGCAGAATTAATCTGATGTAGTTCTCGAAATAAATATCCATGCAAGAAGATAGGCTATCATATGCTGAAATGCTCAAAAAATCCATGAAATTATGAGTTCAGGGAGTTATGAGGTCGGAAGTTCGATCCCCACTGGAGTTATTATTTTGCGAGAAACGAAAGTTACAGAAAACTTGCCAGAGTTGAGAGTTGACATGGAGATGCGATTACCATACTTATTGTTAGTAAAGACTGGAAAAAAGTTTGGTAAACTTGGAGTCGAGGGTACTAAATCCTGGGATGTCTGGATATTGTTGGACGAATAACTTAATGTTGTTAAAACACTTTCAAATGTCTTCTGTGGCAGATTTTGAGAGTATCGAGTGAAAGCGAGGGTGTCGTCGAAAACCAGGTAAGCATCGTAGGACATCGCAAAATCCTCATTACTCCGTTACTGAGTGCTTTTCGCAAGCCTAAGTTTTAGGTTGGAAAGAAAGTACTGAGCCTTTTTTACTTAAAATTTTTAAACAGTTTCTCAAAAACGTGGTCTGGGACACTCCAAGGGTCCTTGACAGATCGCGAGTAGTATTAAACGGATTGGTCTCCACGGAGTTCTCCAGCACATCCAAGTCTACTTCCATAGGCCGACCAGACCTCTCTTCATCATCAAGGGAATAGTCTCCTTTCTTGAGCCTAGCGAACCAGCGCTTCACCCTGGCGTAAGACACAATGTCTTTGCCGTACAATTTCTCCAGTTTGTAGTGACATTCGGAGCCCCTTTTATGCAGAAATACTGGGCGGAGCTGACCCGATCACAGATAAGATTGCCATTGGCAACCCTTACAAAAATATGAACAAAGGAGTGCCGCTTCAATGGCGGACCCCGTACACTGAAGTACCACTCGGCATCGAGTGATTAGATACTAGAACATTGAGCAACTTACGAATAGCCTTGGGAAAATATCCCTAGGCACTAGAAATATGAGAAAGTAGGAATAGAATTTGGTTGATGATATAGAAATCATCAACAGTAGTGATGACGCAGTTCCTGGGGATGCAGAGAGGAGTCCTCTGACCTACTACGAAATAGTTCCCTTCCTGCTCTAATAGGAAAAACGTTATGATTTTTCAGAGCTAGGGCTCATTATTTTCTCTCCAACCTAATACTATGGGCTTGCGAGCAGTGGTGGTATTTCGAAATAACTTACTGTTAAATTGTTCATTTTTAAGTCTCATGCTTGCATGCTACAGTGTATGAAGTCCTTGTAATCGAAAGAAGCAATCAATTAACACCGGCACTAAAATTCCCGAAATGATTTGCTAATAAAACTTTTAAATTAAAAGGTGGGTCACGCGTGCCCTGGGCCAGGTCATTTTTGAATACGGCCGCAAGACAGATAGAACATGCTATAACTTTCTCAATTTTCTATGTTAGTTTGTTCACATCTATCTCTGACTACGTCCTAATCAGTTGGGAGATGATTTCCGCATGCATAAAACCCATTCAAGGCCATCCATTCGTAGAGTTTCACAAGGACCGCGTGTTCCACGCGTGACTCAACTGATTTGTCCTTCCTTGCGCGATAACCGGGTAACGGCATTATTCTCGAAAACAGAGCAGGATGTGCCATACACGTTTGGCAGCTTTCTGCAACGAAACTAACTAATTAGTTTCACATATAGTGAAAGGGACGCGATGATGAATAGAGCCGTTTGCCACGCTCGTCGGCGAGTCTCATCACAACTTTACGAGCGAAGGCTCGTTTTTCAAACAAACCGTTTGCGGGAATGTTTTTACGCTTTGCTCGGCAACAAATCACTGAAACTGCGCTTGCGAGACCAAAATTGCATAGATTTTGCAGGAATCAGTGACCTAGGTAAATATGGGGATTTCTGGCGGATACGACGGTTTCTGATAGAGTTCGAAAACTTCGTTAGAGTTCCGGAACACGTCAATGGTTGATGTTGATGACAAGTGCTTCGTATTTTGCGTACCGCTGCTGAGTTATGCATGTGCGAATATACTGTGAATATCTTTGAAATACTAACAGTTTAAATTATGTGGAAGCGCATAGCAGTCTGACACTGAAATTTTAATGATTTTTCCGTCCAGGTACGATTTAACACATATCTCTAAAGAAAGAATGGTCAAAACTTCTATGCATATGACTTTTCTGTTTCTTACATGGCAACAGCCTCCAAGACGCTGTAAGTAATGTAAGGTTTTGCGCTGTAACATTTTGGTCCATAGCGAAAATTTCTCCTACTGAAAAGGTGAGTTTTTGAGCGGATTAGAGGCGGCAGCGCACTTCCCTGACTTCCTTATTGCTTTGTTCCTAACACTTTGTAGTACAAACTGACTTGCAGAAGTGAAATTGTCCTACCTACCCGTAGAATTTTCACTCCTCGTTAAGAACTTTTTAGAGTGTCGCAGGTTTTGACACGGCGGCAAATAGAGAAAGTAGTTGGGATATTAGGCGTTCCTTTTCACTGTCGCTATTAAAGTGCATGGGAACAAAACCGTCCGCTCACGACACGATGCGTATTCTATGAAGAAGTGATCTTCAGTGGGACCAGGCTTAGTTTATTTTATGAATTTACGTGGAGTGCGGAGGAAATTATAGGTATCTGTAATGATACGCTTTTATATAGAAGCACTAAACAATTTTCACCAGATCCTGAACCAGTTTCTTAACCCGTCACACAATAGAAATCTTTCTCTTTCCTCTTTCGTGCGCCTTTTAACTTCTTCCTTGATCAAATTCTGTGAGGCATTCGCGCGTGGTACTTTCGGAACCAGAAGCCACTCAGGTTATTGACTCCATTAGTGTACAACGTAAGAACCACTTTCATCATGGCTAGTCACACGGACAAAATTGCCCACTGAAGTCATAAACGGAATATCCTTGAGTTTAAATCTTAACGAGTGAAACATCTTTGCTTTTCCAGGCATCCTAAATGAACATTGCATCAAATCTTATCACTGAATCATTTAGGAGTATTTTGCATGAAACGAAAAAGTGAAAGATTTTTAATTAATATATCTTAACGTAAAAAGACCTGGAAGTGTTTTTTTTCAGCTTTTATAAAGAAATCCAAAAGTATATTTGCACTTGGTTAGGCCAAAAATAGCTTCCATAGAGAGTAGAACTCCGCCACTGGATCAGCTGGGAAAGGTGTGGAACCTCTGTCGATCAGAGTTCAAGTTTTAGAATTTGAGCAGAGTTCATAGAGAGTAGGAATGCTGAGCCAATGATAGCACGCTGCCACCAATTTGCCCCTTAATGTTTTTTGCCCGAGAACAATTCTTCTCTCACACATCACTCTTTTTCAGACATATCGAAAACGGCGGAGCTTTTCAGCCTTTCGACGCAATGAAAAGAGAAATCCTAGACCGTAACAAAAGCACTCTTATTCATAAATTATTCATAAACCTGAAGAACGTAGTGTGCCTGAATTTCTCCCTAAAGGTTTCTCTTCACAGAGTTTTCAAAATTGTCAACAATATTCGTGAAATATACCAGCTATTGAACATAGACAAGGCAAAGGGATGAAAAATTAGAAAATCATTCCTTCGATAGGCACCTTTTCCCTGTACCACCTGCTGCATTCAGTAGAACTTTCTTTTTCGACTTTGTCTTCCCAGTTTCTCTATGCAGAAGTTTGTCTAGGACAACCTCGTTACATCTTGGTAGTAAGAGCACGGCGGGCATTGAGGACGTTCGACAGTGAAGTTTTTGAAGAAAAAGTTGGGAGTTGGTGCAGATTGTACAGACAATCTATGTATGTAAATAAATCGCACCAGCGACATTCTGCGGCCTCGACACTTTTTTCCTTTCTGATTTGATGATATTATTACGATTCCAGTTAGGGCGTATGACATTGGCGGACTCGTTTTTCTCTAAATGAGTCACCTGCTGTGCTACTGGGTGTGCCGAAAATGCTGAAATGCTGGCTTTTAATCAGTACAATCTCTTGGGCATCGACCATTCTTTTATTACGAAATCTTGACAGTTAGATGGTTATTCAGACAGTAAATAGCACGTCCACATGAGGGGTTTCGAGGCTGGCTGGCCAGTAACAGTGTACCTAGTCTGGGTCATTAACAGTGAACAACTTACGCTATCGCTGCTTGCGAATCGAATGTCCACTTGTATCTTATCCCACTTCGATCGATGAAAAGAGTTGTGAAGTAGATGCTGGATACCTGAATGGCACGACATAATCGGTGCCTAAATAAATTACCTACTAACCGCGCCAACACACTCCCGCAAGAAGCGTATGCCGGCTCTAGCCAATTTTCCACACTTTTTTGGTAAACTAAACCGATGATCTAAGCGATGCTCCTCGCATCGCTAGCTAAGTAGCGTAGCCTTCCGCATCAGCGTATTGCGCTTGTCTAACTGAGTTAAATTGCTGCAGATCTACTAGATTTCCACTCCTCATCCAAGATGGCGGTCCTACTGCGGCGTTGAACTACACCGTAGCACAAAGTGATGGGCTATAATCAGGTGAGAGAGAGCTGGAATGAAGATTTTTCCGAACAACTACTGTTTTTCTTTGACCCTACCCATATTTGATCGAAAGGGTCCCCCCCCCCCACCTTTCCCGGTTTTCTACGTCCGCCCCTGCTAAATGTATGTTCCTTTTGAATCTCGCCTCGTTTTCCTTCCTAGATTTCTTTCTAAGAGCTAACAAACTGAGTGTAACTTAGATAATTTAGATTCATTTTATTTACTCCTTCTCCTTTCCCTACTCTCTGTTTTATTTCCAGGTTGTCTCGGTTTCTTTAATTATGTCTCCAGGATCTTTGGGATATATCGAATGAATTTAGTAAATAAACAAAAAATAAATGCTGTGGTGTAGTAAGTGCGCAACGATTTTAGGCGACGAGGACATCTGTGAGATTCCAGTGGCCTCTCGCAGTCAGATTCACGGTGTGAACGGAACTCTGATCGCCGACGTCACCTCGCCCCATGGCAAGAATCATCGGATCGTCTTCTACCGCGATATTAATGTATTCGCATTTGAACTGCTGGAGTAAGGATTTGCTTGTTCATACAATTAGATAGAAAGTAGAAACCTCGCCTTTAGAAAGGTGGCATTTTGTGCAATTGCGGACGCACACACTGCGTTCCTAAAGCTCTGCGAAGAAAAATGTGTGCGAAATTTTCTGGATCTTGCTTGGGCAAGTTTCGTTATAGTGGCTCAGTCGCAACAATACATCAGTAGACAGCCATCTACGGACTCTGTATGCTGCTATCCGCAATTTCGCAGAAGGCCAGTGTTTTTGACACTCGTCGGGGTGCATGCATGTGGGTTCTTATCGCCCAGATAACGAACACTGTGATAGATGCTTTGCCAATAACGTGGCTAGAAAAATCCAAAATTATGTGCTTCGATTTTACTCCCTCCTATTGTGGGTGATAAGTGCCATGGTTTTGAGTATATATGAGGACTTCGAAAGAAATTTTGAAAAGAATTATTACACGAAGCACTTTAGCACACACGAAAGGCATCTGATCACCTACCGATTGGACGAGTTGCTCTGTGTACGAACCACGCCTGTGAGAATAAAGCGAGGCATTCCTATCGCAGTTGAAGATGAGGTGCGTTACCTGTGTGTCACACCATTCAAGAAATATTCAGGAGCTTCCAGTGCTATTTTCTTCACAAAATTTGTGGTCATTGTAAAGTCCATTTCCGTAACTCCAGCTGATATATAGAATTCGTGCGCGCGTTCACAGAACACACACTGATCTGTTGTACACAACCGCTCATTACCAAATGTTTTGTCTACAGTTTTAGCACTGTCTGTTTTTCATTTCATGCCTATAGTCAGGAGCAATAAGCTTAAGCTTCCTTTATCGCTAGGTGGAATACCTCGGAAATTTGTCTGCTCAGAGGGTGATGGGGGATAAAATAGGTCTTGGGAGATTTCCGTGTAGAAAAGGTAAAGATCCTCGTTCACCGAAGCAAACCTGAAATCAGAAGAGGGTGATAGGTCCTCCTCATAATTTCGGTGGTAGGCGATAGGTCCTTCCCATAATATGGGTGATAGATGATAGGTCCTCCTTATAATTTCGGGTCATAGGTGATAGGTCCATGGAGTATCTGGCTCCGAACTTTCCACGTATGCTTCTTCTCTGTGTAGTTAAAATCTCATCACGGTTAGCAATAAGTCAGGCATATAAATTCCCCACTTGCAACGGCTACACTGCTAGTAATGGTTTCGTCTGTTTTCCAAAAGATTTCACATGAGTGGCCCAAAACTAATGGGTGTCGTCGCTTGAATTTGCAGCGCTTTGCCTAGGAGTTTCTGCAGGAGAACAAGAAGTCTCTGGAAAGGAACGCAGATGCATAGGAAAAACGGAGTGCTAAAGACTGATAACATCTGTCGGCGATATTTTTAGTGGATTTCGTTAAAAATTCGTGGAATTTTAAGTTTAAATAAATTTTAAATTCAAGTAACTGTATGGGTTCCTAGCATCTGACACTAGGGCCTGCATCCATTATAGTTGTTTACGGTGGTTAAAGACAGGACCCACGCTCAGGACTCTTGCTGAGTTCTCGACAGATTCTGAAAGAGTAACTCAAAAAATGGGTTAGATTCAAATTTCTCGGCTCAGAGGCCATTCCCCGCGCAGAACAATTGCTCCAGAAGATTCGTCCGTGATTGCGACGAGTCATTCACTTAGTTTTGCACACTAGTTAAGACGCCACAACCAGTTAATAAGATTGGATTTGTAAGACTCTTTCGTATCCTGCTTGAAGCGGCAAGCGACTCTAGCACAAAGCACGCGACGAGATAACTCATCCGCGGAGTTGCTGACAAACTTCTGGAGCGATTTTCTCGGCCAGCTGTGATTTTTGAGCCGAGAAATTTGAACCTCCGCATTTTTTGAGTTCATCTATCAGGAGTCATCGAGAATTTAGGAAGCGTTCTGAGCGTGGCTAGTGCCTTTAAACGTTTCCAGCGGAAATACAAATTTTTGCCGATGGGAACTGCTGCCCAATAAAAAATTATCCGCGGGTAGACGTTTTCACTGAAGCCGATAGAAATGTTCATCCGCGAATAAAATTTTATTGATTAGCAGTTTTCGCCGTTTAAATTCTTATTTCCGCTGGAAACATTAACCAAGGGAAACACGTTGGATGCGTGCCCTGCCTATCAATCGTTTAGGTCCCGCCTTCTGAATCAACTTTGTACTTCTACTTCGTCTACAAAAAGGACAAGTATCGATGGCGCCTGAAGCAGCTTCCAGTGACGTTCAAGACCAGGTCGGAGCGAGATTACTGGAAGAGCATAATCACAGCGACTCTTAGCGGTTGGTTGCATACTGAAATTGAACTGGGTTTTTGCCGCGTATACAGGAGTTTTTATGTTTACTGCAGGTGTTCGCAACCGGCCAAAGAATATAATCGTATTCATCAATCCTTTTGGTGGAAAAGGAAAAGCCCAAGCAATTTTCCAGGATAACGTAGGTTCCGCTAACGTTTTAGGTTGTATATATCTGGGACAAACTGATAAGTGGGTAAGGAACTAAGTCTCTTAGGTCGAGACGTTCTTCAAGCTCACTCCAGGTCTCTCATTTGAAGTAATCCTTACACAAAGAGCAAACCATGCTCGTGACTACATCTTGGAGATGTCGCCAGAGCACTGGAAGTCGATCGACGGATTGGTGAGTGCTAAGCTTTGTTTCGCAAAAGAATATTCACTCCTGCTGAAATTCCTGCAGAGCAAATATTCCAGGTATCCGTCGGGGGTGACGGTCTATTCAATGAACTTCTCTCAGGTGCTCTTCTTCGTACACAGTTGGATGCAGGTGAATGGACATATCTCTGTTGCTTTTATTTCTTGAGGGAGCTACTTTTAGGGATGAATATTGACGATCCTGATACTGAACAGCTACAGACTCCGCATATTCGCTTTGGAATAATTGGCGCGGGTTCAGCAAATTCCATTGTGAGCACGGTTCACGAGACAACCGACTACGCTACAGCTGCGGTTCATATTGCTATAGGTACGGCTCTTCCACGGTAAAACCCTCATAAAACCACCCTTTCTTCGAGGTCGAGGTTAAGGGAAAAAAGCATTTACAAAATGCACGATAATAATTTCTCAGATACTTTCAGTTAACGTTCATGTTGTAACAGCGCAGTAGCCACTGGTTTTTTTTCAAGCCAGTATTCATTTCTGGACGGACCATAGACACTGATGGGGCTCTGCTGAATCTAAAACCGGATGCGCCACAAGGTATTCGAACCGGGACAGGGTGGTGCTTAACACTCGTAAAGGTAGCACTCGGCTCCAAAAAAGTTGTTGAGTTATTATGGTGGGGATGTCAAGAGTGGCCTCCCCTACGTCCTCACCACATTAACGTAGTGAAAGAGTTGCTCAGTACGAGAAAAAAGCTAAAAAAGAAAAGCCTCCCTGCTATAAAAAAAACCACGTTAAACCAATCAACACGCAACTGCAGGCCGTTTTAGTAGGAAACTCCTCGTATCTTAGGGAGGAAGTCCGCAGTCAGTTGATATTACATGACAGTTATTGCCAGTTATACCTCTCGGTCAGCCGCCAGTTGTAGCCAATTCACTGCCACTCCAGAATTTTGCAGGCTCCGAATGCAACGTAGATGTGTGTACAGTTCATCAGGACAGCAAGCTTTTACGAATCTCGGCAAACGCAATCTCATACGGCTGGTTAGGAGATGTACTGCGAGATTCAGAGCGCTACCGTTGGTTGGGACCGGTCCGGTACCAGTGGAGTGGTGAGTGCCCTTCGAAAGCTGCCCATGTCCGGCATAGCGGATTCTTTTTCAAGCGTTGCGAACCACAATCCGACACCCAATCTACAAAGGAAAAGTATCATTCACATTATCGCGGAAGGAAACCGAAGACCCTAGCAGGCTTCTTCCTCCCTGCATCACTCCATGCGAGACTTGTTCGAAGTCGCAAAGGTCTGTCCTTCACCCTTACTAATCTTGTGCTTACCTGCCACTGAGTTTACAACTTTAAGCAGTGAAACGCAGTTGACGAGTTCTCCTCGGTATGACTATCACTGGCATGCGGAATTCACTCACGTAATCTGTTGCGTAATTCCTACGGTCACACCATTTACGCCATATGGGCTGGCTCCGTTCACGGGTATGTCTTTCTACGTTTCTTTATTTTCGGTCTCCTGAATCTCAACTACAGCTTTACGACAAGTGTAGACACAGTGTTGTTCATGTGACACTAGGGGAGGGAAGGACAGCGACCCAGCGGGAACCGATTAGTCGACTGAGCTATGCGCGGCTCGCATGTTACACCTGCACCTACGTACTTTCGATTGAAGAAAATGTTATAGTTTCGGTCTACGAGTTTCGATTCTGGGCTGGGCCAAGCCGTCCTTTCAGAAACCGTTTGACTGACCAAGGTATAAGTGGTAACCTATATTCGCTGCATAAATAGCGAGGAACCGCTTATAAGCAGGGCCGATACTAAAACTATTTTACGAGCAGCACCTTATACATTAAATGCAGGATCTAGCCATTATTTAAAAAAGAACCTATTTCTCTTCCTTCACACAAGATTGTGCATATGGAAAACTTTCAATGTTTGGACAAAGAGATCCGTTTCATTTGATAGTCATTAATTTGTTTACTATCATGGTGCAACCGTGCATCTTACAGCGAGACTTGTGTTTACTAGTTCTTTTGCCCAGAGGCCGTATTCATCAGTAAACTAGTGGTTAAATCATACCTCAGGAATGATTATACCTGGGGTTTAGGCGGGTAGGTTAGCAGTTCGTATTCGCGAAAGAAATACCGGGTAGGGTAGCCTTAACCTAAGGTTAGGCGTGCCCTAAAGATACGCCAGACTGACTTTTTTGAAAACACGCTATGACGCGGACTATGTGCCCAGCGAAATCGTGAAAAATTGTGAGAACTTCACTCAGCCCACGTTGTATAGGCAACATTATACATCCACAGAATCGGCTTGTCAAATTTAACAAGCTGATTGCTTAAACATCCGCAACTTTTGTAACTCCAGAGTTTTGCAATGAAAAAATCTTCAAAAGGTCAATTCCAACAAGACTCACTTTGGGGAATCTCATCGTTTCGTAGGAGCAATGCTCATGCGCTATTATATAAAAGTTAAAAGAGGATTTCATGGCAAATATCTGAGAATTGTTTCAGTTGCACAGTTATTCTTTATAAAGTTTAAAAATCGAAAAGCCTATCTTTTTACTTGCACATATTGCAGATCTCCCTTACTCAGGTAAACTCTCGCATCTGCCGCAGGAAAGGCCCCGGCAAACGCGAGTTGGTGCTGCGGCAGATGCGAACAGGTGTACGTAGCCAAACCTCGGGCCTCACGCCTCTAGCCCCAGGAGTCTCAAGAGCTGCCAAGCCTCTAAACTACTTCCCTACCATCTCATTCAGCAGAACCATAGCGCATGGTGGAGCGCTGGTCCGCGTCCCAATGTCCGCAGGCCTCTACCAAAAACAGTGCGCCGTATTCTTTGGCACCCGTTCTTGCTTTTTTGCTGCTTTTCTAATCTGCTGATAATTGATAACATCAGCGAAGGGCCCTATGAGGTGCTCCGAACCTTCCGCGGCTACGGCTCCTCGTATCAGCGTTAGGATATTCAGTTGCGTTTCGACATACTCAAAACGGTATTGCAGCGGGGGATGCGAGTCTCTTCGTCTCCTGGCGAAATAGAGCCCCAATACATTTGTTCAGCCGTGGTAGACGCGAATTAGTGCTGCGGGGGACGTGAGTGACCGACTTCCGTGCCTCCGTCTCTTCTTCGGCAGCCCGCGCGACATGCGATGATGTCATCGTATGTCGCGGTGAACCTTCTTCTGCCGCGGTAGATGCGAGGCCCCCGTCCTCCGTCGACGTCCAAGGGCGACCCCCAGCTGCGACTGTCGCACCATACACTTGATCCTGGGTCACCCTCAGAGTCGTTATCAACGTTTTACTCTGAGATCTTACATGCAACCGATGCACTTGCGGAAGTTTAGCTCCATTTCTTTTCCGGCTTGACTGTTATTCCAAAGTGGTCACTATAAGAACACAGCCGAGGAATAACTCGTTAACGCTGGCAATGTGGAAGAGAAAACCTCTGCTTGCT
The DNA here is from genome assembly GCA_000797555.1 of Oesophagostomum dentatum. Lineage (NCBI taxonomy): Eukaryota > Metazoa > Nematoda > Chromadorea > Rhabditida > Strongylidae > Oesophagostomum > Oesophagostomum dentatum. The sequence goes on along the minus strand of KN549530.1, from coordinate 48,946 downwards.
TTCTGTGCGAAACGCGCTGTTCTCCGCAACTGCTAATTGATTTTAAAAGTTTCGAGTTTCATTTTGAACATATAAGAAGTTTCGGTGGCTGCACGAAGCTCAAAGAGTAAGCTGAGCTCTAGAAGCAGTATAAAGTTGCAGTTGCTGACATTTGTCGATGAACCGTATTTGTGCCAGTAGCCATTCTGGATATGTGTCAACCCTCACTCGCTGACCTGGTGGGCATACATTCCTCTAAGTTCCTCTAAACTCCAAGGTTGTGCCGAAACCTCACGCTCACCATGAGTTAGCCAACCCTTGCCCTTA
>KN549530.1:24156-37852 GCA_000797555.1 Oesophagostomum dentatum | reverse complement strand
TTTAAGCAGCAACGAATCTCACGACAGAAAATAATGAGGAAGTCAACGCTATTATGAAGATCTTGGAAGAAAACGGATTCACAAGGAAAATGAGATGTACGTGGAAGCCTTACCGCTCTCCTTCTGGAACAACACTCATTTTACCGTACGTTAATGAACAACCTGCAGTGGCAATAAATGTGGCCGCACGTCGTTCCACGCTTCCAATCCTATTGGTATTTCGACCTCCGCCAACATTGCGCGATCTGTTAGTAACGTCACGACCATATGAGAACCAGTGCTTACGTGACAATTGTAACTACTGCACTAACGGCTCAAACATATGTGGTCTAAGAAATACCGTATATAAATTGATCTGCTGTGACTGCGGAGAGTTCTACATTGGAGAAAGCCGAAGACCACTAAGGTAAAGACTGGACGAACATACAAGAGCACTCAGAACACCACAGTCTTACCCGAACGGTGCATTCTCAAAGCACAGAACACTACGGCATGCTATGGAGGCTGCACCACAGCTACGCATTAAAGTTCTTCATAAAAACATAAACGACACGACGGAAAGGAAAATCCGTGAAGCGTTGGGAATACGGAAGCAGAAACCATCCATTAATGGCAAAGAAGAAATGAAAGAAGCTCTCAAGCTGTTGTTCACTGAATGACATATAAGCGACGATAAGTGACAGTGCAGTGCCATTCATTCTGCATACTCAAGCCATCACTTCCGGTTTACTTCCGGTTGTGCACGGGCCAACCACCAACCCGGTCCGTATTTGGCCTTAGCGAGCAAGAGGTAATGGACATCATCTCCGCTATTCGTGTTATACCAATGTCTTTGTTGCAGTCTGTTCCTGATGATGGGCTTACAGCCCGAAACGTCGAAATAAACTGTTGATTAAAAGAAAAATCGTCGAAAATGAAGCTTCCAAACCAACCAATTATGAACGAAAGAATATTATTTTATTCGATTCAACGTGCTGCCCGTCCGCACGTCAACCGCCAAATTATCTATTTATTTGTCAGCTGTTGGTCGGACACATAACAGACAAACCGATAATCAATAGATTAATAATTTAGTGAATTAGTTGATGTCGTGAAGCATGCATGTACTAGTGAGAAGTCGCATGGTGCGAGCGAAGCGAGCACTCCATCAAGTCTGGAAGTCCGGCCAAGCTGGACGAACAGACTTGTAAGTAACAAATAAGCTAACGCAATCATTTATACCCCCTTCTCTACACGACCCAAAAACATCGCACCTCTACACGACCCAAAAACATCGCACCTCGTTTGTTCCAATAAAACAGTATTAAATGGATCGATCAATTATTCCAGTTTATTTAAACAGGTGTGACAACGTAGACACCAATGGGAAGATGAGCAGAAAATTGCAGTAACCACACGCGTAAAATAACGAACAGGATAGTTTGTGTACAGAAAACAAAAACATAAATTATTGATAGTACAGTTCAAAATTGAAACCCTCATGGATTTCGTAGTCTTGCAAAGTGATGTGATCCTTGTAAATCGTGTACCATTTCTTCAGAACGATCTTCTCATACCTGGAATAACTTTTATTTAGCGGTCAAAAAAATAAGGGAAGATCCAAACACATATCATATAACTCAAATGCTCGTCGGTCAGTAAAGCTCGGCATAATAATAACCTCTGGTTATAAAGATACTTATCGGTTACCTGTTCTAAAGGTAATCTGAATTTACGCGAAAACCCCTGAAATGAATCATAAGGAAGAGTGCCTCTCTATCATGTGCGCGGGAACTCGCCCCATATCTTGGCCAGATATTGTGACTAAACAAGGGTCATTCAGTCATTTCTCACGCTCCCAAAATAGTTCGTCTTCTGCTGCTTGGTAGTAAGCATCGGCGCTGTTAGACACGTTCGCAGAGCACTGCTGCCGCGGAGTTTCTCGAATTGGTTTGAGTATTTGAAGAGACATCTATGGGATGAATTGTTATCGTAAACCTCCCATTTAGGCTCTGAAGAAGCCGAAACTTAAGCCTAATAAAGAGTGATATAACAACCTCGTGTAGCTCAACAAGTAACCCACAATATATAGTACATATAATACCGCAAAAAGAAAAATCTATTGGCAAAAAGACATGAGTATTTTGCAGCACATATGATTATTTTAATAGCACTCGAAAAGTTCAACCCTTATCTGGGGTCAGATGTTACTGCAAGAAACACACACGTATTACATATGCCGGAGGAATGAAGCGACATAGATAAAAGGCATACCCAATTTCCGATCACCTAGAATCAGTTTGAACCTTTTTCACGGTCCCCCGGTATGCACAAAACCGAATACATATATCTTGCAAAAAGGCTCACTTAAGAAGCTTAGTGAAAATTTAAGCAATAACGCAGACTGACAGAAAATTATGAAATGGACAGCTATGTCTAGTCTGATATACTAACAAGAAACATGGCACTACAAACTTTTGTGTTTTCAGCATCAGATACGAGAAAATAACCAGTCGCAAGTCCTAAAGTTTGTACGAGTTGCTAAAACCACAGGCCTGTATTAGTTTCGACCGATAGAAATAAAGGATTCGTTGCTTTGTTATTCCAAGAGAGGAACATTAGAATAAAGGAGTGGAAACACTTCGCAGCCTGAAACATTTAAGCGGCATGATAATCCTGCGTCAGAGATGAAATCGTAAACCCCACACACGAGAAATTCTTCTTGCAGCACCACCGAAATGCTGAATTAAGGACCTGCGTCAGCACCACCTTTAACGTTCAGGCTTTGTGCGCCAATAAAATCGTAAGCAAAGCAGTAGTGAACCTTTCATGTGCAACCATACGCGCTACAGCTATCAGGAGGTGGATACTATGAAACCTCAATCTGGCTGCACGTCAAAGCCCCGGCCTGCGACACCAGTTCACGTTTCTCCTTCACCACCCCCAGAAATCCCTATTTTTGGTATCCGCTGTAGCTCGGAGAGATTTAAGCCCCTTTCAAGGTGGGCAAGCAAAAGAACTTAATGTCCGCTAGGGACATCGGCACCAACGCAATTAAACTTGTACAGGAGAGCAGAATTTGCGATTTTATTTATATTTCGGATTTTTGACGCTTTCTTGCGGTTATAGGCGAAAGCTCTCCACATAGCACATTGTCTGGAAACTTAGTATTTCAAACAGAATGGAGTCGTCAAGCAAAATCTTGCTGAAATGCCCTTGTAATCTTACGAGGGAAGGATTATTAATCGAGTCCGGAAATAGTTGTGTGATATGTTTTCCTAAATACGGCTTGGAATCCCGTTTCCAAATATGTCATTCATATCTGTGACGGTTCACTCCACAAGGAATTACACAATTTTTTTTCATGCAAAACACTATGTAGCTAAAAAAAACATGAAACTGACAATTTGTGCAAATGACAGTTCAAAATACAAACCGTGTTCCTGTCTGAGCAGCTATCAACTTCTTCAAGTCTCCGATGGTGTCAGTGGGATTGCACTTAATTCGCACCTTCTTTCCAAGACGATCATTTACGGTTATTTCAATCATCTGTTTAAAAAAATGAAATAATACTCGGGAAGGATACTGGCGGAGCAGAAAAGCTGACAATTTCGATACATTATAAAACAAACAAGTAACTAGTTTTCCATCATTTCACAAATGAAAACAGCCCACTTTAGTGGAACGGAGAGATCTACTCAGTAATCTTGTTGCAGTTTTTTTTTCATAGACCATTTCTGAGCAAGGAATGTAACTGACAGTTTTACCACACATTTGTGTTTCTAATCGGAAGTCGGGACCATGCCTTAGCACAACAATTCCTACATAACAATTCTTTGTGGTTCAACGTCATCCGTCTTCATTTTTGTAAGTGGAGATTTCCCAAAACTAAGTGAATAAATACGACTTAGCGTGAAAAGCGTGAAACACTGTACCACCAGTACAGATATCAAAAGAGGGCGTTCAGCCGAATTAGTTCTCCAAAGGTTTTGGAGCAGAATTTTCGAAAACCCTTAATCTTTTCGTAATCATGAATTGAAATTCAAACAAGAACTTTTTAGTAGGTTCGGTGGCTTCACAAATTACGAGATGTAGTTCTACTGCAAGATCCACAGTCATTCTGCTAAATTAAAGACAGAGTTTTGAACCCAATATTAGTGGCACTTCTCAAGCAACATGTGAATAAAAGGCTGTTCTCTGAGCAACCCGATGTATCTACTTCGTAATCTTTCTAGGGAAGAAAAAAGACCGTATATGTGATTCTTCTCCCGATACAGGTTCCCTCTCCACCACAAATTTATCAATAGTAGAACTTCTAAGAAATATGAAAAGTAGACCTCATAAACTGTGTCGACCCTCGTGCGGTACTTCTACGGAGGCGACCTCAATCACTGAATTGTTGCATACAAAATAAACATTTATCTCAAAATATTTCAATGAAGTTCGATAATGGTAATAGAAGTGAAGTATAAGTATGGTGCAATGAAAAACGCAGCTCTATTACAAATTCTCATCAAACCACTCGAAGCTAAAGTTAGAAGCTAAAGTAGGAGACTATCACATACAACTACTAAAATTCCTTGGAATGTGGGCTCGTATCGAAACTTTAAAATATTCGCGGAAGAGTAGCATTAATTGAAATTCATCGCATAATTCACGAGAACTGGCCGTGAAGTTTCTTCTGCAGAATGAGGTTATGATGTAGTTCTGGCTTGATATCACATACAAGTTGGAGAAGACGTACAATAACCTGGAAATATATGTACACATGTAATCACTGAAATACCTCTATTAACTAAACCGGTGATTAGCACGCTATACAAACCTGTTGCTTATGTGCAGCTACGTTCTTCTTCATGGCTTCGATTTCATTTTCAGTGTCACGGCGAATTTTGCTTTCGATATCCTCCTTCGTCCCTAGGTATGTTTGTTCGTACTGCTTAAACTTCTGTTCTCGTTCCTGAAAATTTATTGTTAAATCGATACTTCACTTCTTGAATTAAACCTAAAATGCAGACCTGGCGATACTTCTCAACTTCAGCCTGAGCCTCCTGCTTTGCTTGCTTCATGCGTTGGAATTTTCTCTTTCTAGCTTCATTTATTTTTTCTGCAGCCCTCTTCTCCGCGGCTAGCAGCTGTTGAATGCCCTGTGTCTGCGAAGCCATCCCTATAAACAAGCTTAGAGCCCTATGCAGACACTATGTGTGAAACGGTAGCGGTGAAATATATCTTATGGCTATGACCATGGCATAAGAACCGCGACAACATCGGAATCTCTTTATCAGTCTAATGCTTTTTCCTAACCTGAACAAGTCTGAAAAAGTTAACAATTACATACAAATCTGTTAAGTGAATGACGCAAAATTAAATTCTGAAGAAAAAAAACTCAGAGCGCATGAAGGAAACCCGTCAAGACGGCAAACCGGAAACAAGGATTCATCACATTCATGATAACAGCAAAGTATTCACACTCCATGTTGGCACAATTGTTAGGGAAATAAGGAGTTAATAATTCAACAACAAAACTATTGGAAAAACCTAAATTTAGGAACCGCTGACCACCGCCGCAAAGGATTTAGCTCAAAGCGAGCTTACCACGGCAAGAGTATTAGGAACCTGAAAGAAAAAAAGACGTAGAATATTCTCCTGATAGAGCGAATAGAAAAGTGAAGGACTAGGCTTAACCTTTAATTATGCCCAGCGAGCGATCTTCCCCATAAAGGAAGAAAACTACTAAGGGCAGCATTTGGTCAGTTTTCGTTGTTGGGTTTTCGAGTTAGCAAGATTAGCTCCGATCTCTTCAACATCCTTATAAATGCAGCATTCTGCTTTTGCTTTTTTGTTCCGACCTACCTCTATGACGTCGAACTGGCACACCAGTTATCGTCTGTCTCATCCGAGCTATGCTTTGTGCGCAGCATGAAAACTTGAGCGCCGACATTTCAGCTATATTGCTGCTTTGGAAATGAGTATCTTGGTAAAGGCTCAAGAAAACCAACCACTGGAAAGAGAAATTGGGGCAGAAACCGCCACTGCTCCGCGTTGCTTCAAATAGACAGAGGTCAGCGCGAATGAGACAGGCGGTATACGCGCAAATTTTTTGGAATGAATGGTATCGCTTGCGAAAGTCATCAGCAATGGATCTGTATCAGAGACCGGATCGTTCTGCGAAAAACTCAACAAGAAAAATAGTAACTGAACGTTGATTTGAAGTGCCAACTTCATTAAATCATTATGTTAACAAGGAAGGAAATGAGAAACTAAAGTGCTTAGTCTGCTAGACACGACTACGACAAACCTTAAAATTCATTGCTTCACTACCATCGAACACTGCATCTAAAACCATCTGAGAGCCCGCTACATCGTAAACAGATGGTTGTGAGACGCTAAAATAACTATTCCTTTGTGATACATGTGAAAGATGTCGAAAACGTTTTAATATGGGAACATAATCCACTTGCTCGCCTTATAATTAATCGGAATACATGACTTTCTCCATGGTTTATAGTCGCCTTCATAACCTCCTTGTCGATCCACCACTGCTGACGGTTTTCTGGAGGCAGCTGGGTTAAAGAGGTTACTGCTTCTTGCACCTGAACAGGGAAAGTGCGTGTAAAAATCTCATGATGATGAATTGTATAAAACAGCTAATGCCAACCTTAGGTGTATATCTCAATGTGACACTCACTGACCGCTTCAATTCATCCGCATTAGTAACAGACACCTCAAGAGGAATTTTTGCCAGCCTAAACATGTGAGAATAATGCCACACCATCAATCCAGCAAATCCGCACCTATTTTTATTAAAGTCATGGATAATCGGCTTGACAGGACGACAAATTATGTTCAAAGGACTCCACTCCAAAGCTTTTTCTCGAACTGGATCGCTATATAACATGTCATCTGGACCAGCTTTCTTCAGATTATTCTCCAGCAGCAATGATGACCGAGAGGAAGACAATGGATCGGCAATGAACGTCTCTCCCACGATAGTAGAAACCTCGAAACAGATTATAATCTTCAGAATCATTGTTGAGTGAATGTCGCCATAAGCGACACCGTTTTGTTTTCCTCCCTGGTTTCAAAAAACTAAAATAAAAGTCCATCCGTAAGATTTCCGTGATTTCAAAATTGGATTTTTCTTAAGAGCAAAAACTTATCGAAATATAATCTTTCAACTGAAATGTATCTAAATTCTCCTTTACATCGCGAATTAAATTAATAAGGGTTCGCGTGAATTCCACACAAAACTTACGTGTCCTTTATTATCAACAATGCTAGCCTTCCAAAGAACAGCAAGCTGATAGTAGTCATCAGAAACAACAGGTTCAACTGATTCACTCGCATCAATAGGAAGAGAGGGAGGCCAACAGGGCACATCAGATGGTATTCCACCAAGCCACCAGCATGGTTCCTTTGTGCCATCAGGTTTCAGACTATCACTTCTTGGCGCCAATATGCTGAGGCATACGTTGCACGACTGCTCGCATTCAAGTTGCACTAAATAACTAATCTTGCATAGGCGAACAAAATAAACAGAAGATTTCATGAGCAAAAAGTGAAGGCTAACCTGTTCCAGCTCTCATTGGCTGAAGAGAGAAAGCAGAAGTGTCTATTTCGCTCCAGTGCCCCTTGCTGTCTACTCGCTGACCAACAAGGCGAATACGAAGAACCTCGCAACGTGCTAACGCAGCGTCGCTCGCGAACATAACATTTCGCATATTCACAGTTGCAAGACCATTGGATTCATCTTTAACGAATATAATGAGTTAAGAAAACGTTTACTAGAAATGAATACCTAGAGCGGTAGCTGAAGCTTCGAATAATGGAACAGGATCCAGTGTAAGTACAGTTCGCCATTCTCGATTAGCATGGTTTTCGCCACGATAAAAGAACAGCAAACCCACGTTCTTCTCCGACTTTGACGTTGCCGGAGCTCTGATTGTTATGTAGACTCTGAAAAGAAAGAGTAGAATAAAACACTATCTACAGATATGTACCTCATAACCTACCTCATTTTCCCTCCAATAGATATGGAGACGCTGCCGACATCAAATGTCCGCACTGCACTACACGTAGGAGAATACAAAGAAGGTATAGAAATCCTATAAGTCGCAAATTCTTCCAACAGAAGCAAATTGCAGCAATTTTCTTTCCTAGAAATACCTGTTTCCAGTGCTGTCTATGGCGCCTACGGAGACACAATCCACTCCATCCGTCGAGACGCATAAGCCAGTAACCAACTCCTGTCCAATGTTCTCAATCTGAAGCGAATCTTGAAGAAGAATTGGTTCGCCGACGAAGCCAAGATAAAACTAACATCAACATTCAACGTCACAGCTTGTCCACAGTACAACTGCATTTGATGTTTTCGCTGAATTCGGAAATCTAGGAGGGGCCACCGCTTCTGTGCAACAACAGCATGCAGACGTTCATCCATGGCATGAACTACTGATTTCATCTGAACAAATCTCTCGCTTAGAAATGAAAAATGTTGAAAACCCTCCCGGCGAACTAACTAGCGCACCTGTTTCGGGTTTTTGTTCAGCCTTTTCCCTGTAATATGAATGGGAAGAAAACCTGACACACATATTCCGCTTGAACTACATACTTGAAGCATCAAACTTTCTACACGAAAACTCGATAGGTGGCAACTAGGTCGCACCCATAACGCAAGCTGAAACGTCCAACATGTAGGCAGTAGGGACAGAGAATCAGCAACACTTAATTTTACCTTCTTTGACTCTTCGGGTGAAAAGGTCAAGCTTGGAATGACCTGCTGTCCAGTAAATGACGCCTCATTTTCGCATCCTGAAATATGTCATAAATACAACAAGAAACGCGAGGAAGGAACATAGTTACCTTCTCTCATATGCATATCGGTTATGCCAAGTCTAATATTTTGAACTGTAAGAGATGTTTTGAGCGGATTTCGAAGAACAAGCTCCACCCGAAATCTCTCATCAGGTGGGGTGCTTCGGACTCTTTGATTATCAGTGTCATTGTCACTAACAAGATGTATTGGACGAAACGCTGATGAAGAGCCTATAACCAGGAAATCAGTAAATCAGTGCTTTCACAAAAACGAAAACTGTTAGGCTAACCTGCCAACTTGTAGAAGGCGGCTCGTTCCATGTCTACCCAAGCAATCGCGTTATTAACTGGAACGTCATCGGACTGAGGCCGTTCTCCGCAAATGACCCGAATCGACTGCATATTTATTAATGGGACAGGTAGAATAACAGGATCACCCTAAATCAGCAGCACTGCAGAATTACTAAATTCTTCCAAGGCATATTTGGAAACCAAGACTAAAAGGAATTTTCGGCTCCCATTTCTCAAGCTCTTTTAACCCTAGGAGATATCAATAACATACTGAGCTGGTAAAGCGAACACACTATAAAGGAACCCCATGAAAGTTTGAGTGAACTCTGTCGGAAAACTTAATCTACGCCTCCAAAGCTCTTACTTCGTCTCCAGTCTTAAATCTTGTAAGCGTCTCCACAAAGTTGTCGACAAAAGCTGCATGGTTGGCGGTGGTTTGCAGATCGCTTTCTCTGAGGAGGCGACAAGCACAGTCAACAGCCAGCTTCTTGTCAGCAATATCTGTCGACAGAATAGACGAAAGATGGTCCTAGAACATACATGGCAGATGCACAAATAAAAAAGCGCTATTTATGTGCGCATCCAAAATTAACTGTGCCTTAATCTGCAGAAATTTCACCTCGACTGAATCCCATCCTGTGCTTATGTATTTCTGGAGAGCCAGCCGATAACACTCTGGAACAGACTATGTTTATGAAGTGTCTTTTTTTTCATAAAGAACTACCTAGAGCATTCTGCTTCAGTCCAGCCTTCATGAAACGATTTCCTGCGAGAACCCGGTAGAATGCGGCTTTTCTGGCCATCTTCGCTTCTTCAAAATATCGTGACGCGAGCGACTGTGTTACTGCTACACACATGTCGTTGTCCTGTAGTCTGATGATGATAGCGCAGTCAAGCATGACGAAAAATTACAGTCAAATCGAACTACTTAAGACGAACCAAACTCGATACGGTAGAGAGCAGAGACGCCGCTTCTTTTACCATAGATAATTTACCCAGCACGGTTGCCGCGTTTAATGCACATCGCATGACACTAGTGTACTTGCTTAAAAAACCACATGTAGGAACAACGGTGCAAATAAATAACGGGAACTACCCAGAGTAGGTCAACTGATTCTCCAATGCCGCTTCAAAGTAATGCTTCGGGAAGTGTTTAGGCGATATACTGCTGTCAGAGAAATACAATGCCATAGCTGCCATCTCCTGAAGCATCTCAGCTTTTAACCTATGCACCTACCCACACAGGCACATTTGATCTAATGAGATCTCTAAGCAATGAAAATCTACTGAACAGAAAGATAAATAGAAAAACGGCATAACTTATGCTACAAAAGGCATAAACTAAAAGAAAAGGGCCAGGTAACGTACCGTTGCAGCGGCATGATGAAGCCACGCCTGACCATGCTCAAAGTCTTTTTTTACTGACCGGTACTGCGAATATGCAAAGGAAAACAATCCAAACATAAATGCCAAATCGGCTAGACGGCGACTCTGCATCTCCATACTTTCGGGCGGAAAACTAAAACAACTGGCTATGCACATATTGTGAGAAAGAACTGTTTTCGTTTAGTGAATAAGCGTACCTTACAGCCGATAAACTCGCTAAGTTGCTTCCAGAGCTACCGCCGAACCACTTTTTCATACCACTTGTCAAAGATTTCCCTATTAATCCTCTTCTGGCTGCTAACTGTTCAAAAAGAGTTCGCATCAACCTTTCTACGTGAGGAATCTGCAGCAAATGAAAAAATATGTGTAAAGGCTGTAGAGAGAAAAGAAAGATCAAAATGAACAACTAACCAAACAATCCTTGAGGAACTTTCGTGTTATACTGGTCAAAGCTTCTCGATCAACGTTGGATATGGTGCGCTTTTTCGAAGACAGTTGTCCATTTCCTAACCAAAGAGTTTCGACATAATTTCAATAGTAGAATTTCCGAATTCGTTCTCCTGAAGAGAACAGACGGATCGGCCTACCTGGAAACCCATTTAACTCGGTAGAAGGCAAACCAGGTGACTGTACCATAGCATAAGATGGAGAAATTGTTGACACGCTGCTAGTCTAAATAATAGCATTTAAGCAAAGAAGCGCGCAAAAATGAAATAACGATAAACGACCTACGGCATTTGGCTTTCTTTCCAGTGTTTGCTGTGCCATTGCTGAAGCGGCTGCATGTTGCAGAGCGCGACGAAGTCCAGCGTTTAAAACAGCGTCTTCTTCCTCCATATCATCCCAAAGATCCGGAAGCTCTTCCGAAGTTGCGGCTTCGCCTACGCGTAACATCTGACACGATTCCACTCCGTAGGTCGAACACATCTCATTGAACACTGCTGTCGATCTAAATTACTATGTAAGTAAATTGGCAATTTTGCACCCAACCAAGTCTGACATACCTGCTTTCATCATCCCCAACCACGTCGTGTAAAAGTATATAATGTTTCAAGGTGTTTGGGCTTGTCCATTTCGGAGGAGCACAATGGGAAGGCGTTAAGACTTTTGAATCTACGGAAGAATGCTGAAAAGCAATCACGTTACACATTTGAATTCAAGACAAATTCCTCGAATAAGATAGCTATATCAATGTTGGCAAATAAGGTTCATATTCCACACGACGACAAATGTTTAGAATGTTCGTAGTTGATGAAACAGGTAACAGAAGCGGTGAACAAGAGGTCCATAAAGGCTAACCACCAAGCATTGATCTTTCGTTTCGGCCGCGAGCGAAAGCCACGCCCACAGAAATGCGCCGCAATGAGAGAACCAGGAACAACATGCAGTTGACAGGAGGAATGCTGATTTTTACAAATATCATAAGATGAAGCTTTTTAAAAGAATAAAATAACCAATAAAACGAAGCATGGAAGGTAGACGAATATTATTTCATCAATAGGCAGCGGATCTTCTCGTGCCATGACTAAGTTCTCGAAAAATAAGAACAGATCGGCAAACCTAAGAAAGAATGGTATGAAAGAACAGACGCTTTTTCAAATCACATATAAAAGCAACTTTAATAAAATGAATGCTAACAATTCTAAGAAGGAGTGATGAATGATGAACGCTAAAACACTCCAGATTTATTTTTCTGACCGAATTTCAAATCTTCAGATTCTTGAATCTGAACTCTTAACCTCATCTGATAGAAAAAAACAGGAAATATTGCAAAGCGTTACAAACGCAGGACGCTTAACTCCCAAAACGATCTTCATTTTTGACTCTCAAAGTTTCCTAACGCGAATTTATGATTAAAAACATTTTTGACTTAAAGACTGAAATTCCTGACTGCTGGTCGCTTGATCTAATCTAAATCTAATAAACCACAAAATGCACGAAGCAGAGATATAAGTGTTAAAAAGAAGAAAAACATTTCCAAAACAATACAGAGAAATAAAGAGCAAAAACACAGGAAAACTGAGGGAAATTACAAGTAACAAGTAAACTTGACCAGGGGTTCTAGACAATAAACACCTGCTGAGGCAAGACAGCAAGAGCTCACCTCGATAGCGAAACGAGAATGCGCTTGCGCTTATTTGGATACCTACGAAGAATGTCACCTTAGTGTCGATCTAGTGTCGATCTGCAAAAGTGGTACTGGGCAAATTGCTCACGCTCTCTTTAGTACAATACTAAAAAATCTAGATCCGAGTGGCAAATACAGAAAAGTTGTAGGGGTTCTAGAGTTTTCAGATTACAGGGTCTCATAGTGAGGAAAACTACTGCTAAAATGGCTGCTGACCAATATGGGAAAGATTCACGCCGCTAATACTAACCCTTAGGTTAAGACCTTTGCAGGCATTGGTTTTTTGTGCCTAGAACATTTTCACACTAACTGACAGCCACTTTATCAGTTATCTTCACTACTATGTACCAATGTACTTTGCTAATTTTGAACACCTGTAAGTCGTATATATCAATGTTTCGGGTCTAGTTTTTTAATATATGTTACTAAAGAGGGCACTAGCAATTCGTCCGTATAAACTATTTTTGTAGATCGATACTATACTAAAGTGACGTCCCTGGTTAGTACGTACACAGCATTTAACGTGCATCAGGAAACAAAGCGAACATGAGATAAAGCAAGTAAACTTTTGCTAATGAGGAAAAACACCAAATCGCTAAAGGGTTAGAAGAGCTGTTCCTAAATTTCAGCAACAGAGCAGCTCCGCAGTCCGGCCGATAAGAATCATTTTAAAGAAAGCTAATATGAGACGACGACAAGAAACAGCTGGATTTTTGTAAACCGTGCAGTTTACATCTGTTTAAAGATGGCTGGAGTTTGATGAATATGCAGTCGGTTCTTATGCTAACAACAGCACAAACTACAAATAAAACGAACTGTTTGGTAAGGCGGTCGGAATGTTTCAGAAGAAGAGCTAAGCGTTCTATTTCAAGCAGATGATTACAGATTTTCTCGCCTAGAATTCATGCATGTACTGTTCGCAGTGCGAAAGGTCGGAGCCAGATACTCCTCCCACCTTCACCTTTCTGAAAAATTTTGAGGAGGACCTATCACCCGTGAGGGGGGAGTGGGCGGGCTCGGGGCGCACCCGCAGCAGAAAATCCGGATCTGACTAGTAAAGAAAGATAACGTAGAAGCTACTATAAATAATGTACAAGT
>KN549529.1:15273-31498 GCA_000797555.1 Oesophagostomum dentatum | reverse complement strand
TTGTTGTTCATTTCTGGATTTCTGGCTGAAATCCATAAAACCTCTAACGCTTTACGAGTTGAAATCTCCTTCTCACAGGTCAGGATTCTACACTTTATCTCGAAATCACTTCCTTCATGCGCTTCGATCCTGTGCTTACCGAGGCAAAGCAAATGCTGAAGAATGGGTAGCATAATTTCTGCTTTGTATCCTAAAGGAAGTTTACTTCGATTTTTCATGAGTGATGGAAGGCAGCTAATTGGAAGCGTGCTTAGCATTAGCATGAAAGAATCAACGCTAACAACACGGTTTAGTATGCTTTAGATCTCACGATTCTAAAATGCTTACACTTCTGCATTAAAAAAAACTAGCCGGGACTTTTGAATTGTTTCTTTTTGTCAGAGGCTGTATCGCTACTTCTTTGACTAGGAATAGACATGAGTGATAATCCGTTGCCGGTATGTCTGGCGAATGTGGTGACACAATCCAGCTGAGCTCCAGCTCTATTAGCTTTTTGCATAGTCTTTGTTACACATGTTTCGAGAAGATTAATATCCTTCCAATAAACCGGGCAATTCCGTCCAGTTCTTGAATATAACATCTGTCTGGCCCATAGTGTTGTCTTCTAGACCATCTCACTAGATTTCTGTTCGCTTCATAACGCACGCTCATATACAGTAGCCCCAAAAATATTTGAACGCCCCATTTTTGCATGTTCATATTATTCCTCGTATCTTTTCATAAGATCCACCAATCAGGCGGAAATTTGTGGGCGTTTTAGCAGCAGGTCAGCGCGACTTACCCTGGGTGAGCAGCTTCGCTGCTCCCTTTAGGCGAGTTTTGCATAGTCCGATTCAATCCTTGTCGCTTTTCGAAATTTGCTAATACCATTCTTGTGTCTCAATATTAACAAGACTAAAAACATACATTATATACCAAATGATTTTCTGCATCTTGTGACATATAGCGTACCCCAAAATAATCCGTGCCAAGATGGAGATAAATTTGAAATTGGCTTGGTCGATTTTCTCAAAAATTCCTCATTTTCTTTTTTGAACAAGAGAGCAGTTTCAGAGACCCCAAATGAAACCTGAATAGCTTCATCAAGAATAATAAACGAAAAAGTATGAATGCACGGCAGGCATCTTAATCTCTAAAATATCTGCAAATCAATTATTTCTGATTTTGGAATCGGCACATATTGATGCAGACGTCATCAGCAGGAAGTGACCAGGAAGCGCAAATTTTATGCTAGATTCTGTAAGGTCCACGCAGTTAACTGGACTTAAATCAGCTCTGCTACTTTGTTCAATAATGGAAAAGAATTTTTTAAATTGGGAAAATTCGACCTTGATGGGCGTAAGTTTTCTTAAAGACGCTATTCGGCGAGTCTGCAGTGCTCATAAAATACATCATATAGTACATCATATACAACCCAGACATACATAAAATTCACACGTTTGCTTACCTCTGATGTGGAATAGAAAAATGATCTTTAGCACAGAAGTTGGGTGCTCAAATACTTCCAGTCGCTACTATACGTGTGAGTTTGGAGTTTCCGGGTTATTACCCTCTTTTTAGAATATATAGCTAGTGTGGCATGCATGCGTTGTTAGCTTAACTTAGGTACTTCCGTCTTCTATATCGATGCTTCAAGCCGACAAAGTTCCTCGGCAAGTAATCGAGAAACACGTATAAGAATCTATGCGACACGCATGCACTATTTTTGAGCTTTGCTCTCTTTAAATTGTTTTGTTGCGTTTGCAAAACCACTGTATAGCACCTAAATCATTTTTTTACAAAGCACTCGGAAATCTCGCAAAGCTTGAATAAGAGCGTTTCGTGCGCTACATAAACCATCACTACGCTCTATGTTTCAAAAATTCTTGTGATTTTTGCCGCAATTTGCTGAACATGTCAAGACCGCAAAATGACTGACAACACTCGTACGCCTCACGTAATGGACATCGTTGGTCGCGTCAGCCGCAGTGAAGCCAGGATGTGTTCGAAAACAAAAGTCACTCTTGAGTAAGTTCCATGCTTTATTGTCTTCAATCTGGGCATTACTTAAATACTGTTAGAAATATTACCGCCAGTCAAATTGTTACGATGGGTCCTTATCTGACCAAAGTTTCGTACAGATCTTTGTCTTCAAGATCTGAAAATGGATACCACTTTAAGTCCGTATACTCTAAGAGACGGTGTCTCTGCTTGCTCTGCTAGCACTAGGGGACCTAGGCATAAGCGAGCGAGAGTAGCATTGATGACGGAGTCACCAACCTCTGATCCACTAGAAGTTACTGCATTCCCACACTGTGGAAGTTGCGCATGCCGTTGAGCGAAAACCAGCGATGCACAACCTATGTAACAGGCTTTAGCCTGCGCAACGATATGAATAAGGCAAGATCAGTAGCAATCTATATGTATTGTTAATGCTGGGAGTTGTAGATCCACGGCCCGCTTCTAGGACTTTCCGCGTAAAGATTTCACTTTTATACGCTAGGATACGCATGGCTTCAAATCGGCTACCATTATGAGTTTAAACTCTTTGTTTTCCCAGGGGGTTCGTATATTAGCCCTCCTCATACCAGCCATATGCTTTTTATTCTTACGCTCAATGTCCTAGCTGTTTCCCCCCCCCCTCCCCCATCATATCCTATCTCATCTTAGGCACACTAACTGGTACACAAGTTCCATGTGGCAAAATTAAAAACAGATACAGACACGTTGAAATGCGATGGGAATCAGTCGAAAATTTTTACTGCTCTTCGAGAAGCATGGTACAAAAGATGTGTTACAACCATTAGAACTCATACAAGCGGAAGATTTTACATACAATGCGCAAACAACGGAGTACATTTTCTGCGCGAACAAGTTTTCACGTAGCGTAATTATATTGTGGTTTGTTGTTTCCGTTTTTGAAAATGATGTCTACCAGTATACATGAGATTTGTTTTCGCTCTTCGGAACTAGTGTCTGATAGTATTCATAAAACTTCATATAAGAAAAATTATTTTTTTCATTCGTGTATTGCCTATACTATCCAATGCTCCTTCGAATTCCAAAAAATTCAGAAGTGGCATATACAACATCTGTTCTTTCTCGTACATGATTTCCTCTTCACTTTTCAGCAGGTAAACAGAAGAATAAATAGAAAACGAAGAACGCTGTTTCTTCTCTGTTTTTACAATCTGCGCATCTACTTATATTATAACTGAGCTTTCATGTCTGTGCTTGTCTCTATGTGTGCGCAAGAGAACCAGGGCCTCAAGGCGCAAATCAACATCGTCGTATTCGGCGTGTTGTATACAAAAAGCGTACAAATTTTAAGATTTTTGAAACTTTAATGTGTTTTTCGGGCCACTGTTTTTTTTTTTCTAACAACGTTGAAGAGCTTTCAAGTCGAAACAAAAAACCAGTAATATTACTAACTCGTACATAAAAACTGTTGATCTTCGGGAAAGCTCATTTTATAAACCACTAGAAAAGCAAAGAACTACAAGAGTTCTTCGAACACTGGCTAATATGAAAGCATGCGCTACTCCGCAGGTAAGTCAAACCGATCGAGAGGACTGCATAGCGTTTCGGATCCGGTGCAATAAAAAGTGTGCACATTTTTGCTTTTGTCAAAATCTAATAGTAAGATGTTCCTAAGGTAAGTCTACTTTTCCTTTCATAAAGTGTCAGGTGTAAGGGTTGTTCAGTGAGATAAGAATGAAATGATACCATTCACTGCACATATAAATGCTGATAAGCATCAGTAGTGTTTAATATAAAGCACTGAGCCCTCCAGTCAGTGCTTAGGATAAGACCACACCAATCCAGTGCGTGCGCGTACCCTTAAGTGTATGCACTGTGAGTACGTGCCGTCCGGCCTGGGCACCGGCTGATATGTGGAACATTTGTAACAGTAGAGCCGAAACAGAGCGGAGTAGCCGTTCAAATCGGCGAAGCAGGGCCACGGAGCGGTCCGGATCCACTGGTACTGTTGTTGCTCTAGGTTTTCTTTATATGCTACAAAGTAAGTACGTATGAGAAAAAAAATCCACCCACTTGACTACTCGGCTTTATGCCGTTCTTGGAGGCGTGAGAATATGTCACGTCACTTTGTACAAATTGCTAATGGCCAAAACTTTATATGCGTTTAGTTCGTTTAGATTGTCAATCGCTAAAGTTTAGGAGCATTTGCAGGCACATCACATGCGCCAAGAAGTGTAGCTACTGGCTGACAATGTTAAAGAATTGTAGTGCCTGCAGATGAACGAACTTAGTAGTCTAGATACGTTTAAAAGGCTTACATACTACTGGACAATCTTGTAGCTCATAACAATCCTAGTAACGGCAATGCATCGCTCGCCTGCTCATTTCCGTTGCTAATTTTTGAATTACGCGGACTTCAAACTCTGCGCAGTCTAAAAAACGCACTTTCGTGAAGCACCACCCCAGTGATGTGTATCCTATACCCTATCCCATACCAGTTGTTTTTGTGGTTTCCCTTTAGAATATTCATTGGTATACCTTCCATATGTAGCTGAGCTTGTGTTATGCAGTGTTTGGTAGAAACACTTATTCTGCCGGAGATGAAAAGTAATAGATGCTCCGTCTCGTTCATCAGTCTGCGTTCATCAGTCTGGATATGTTGTTTTATCCATGTGTTTTGCACACTATTCAAAGCGCCATAATCATGAGTGAATGAGCGTGAGTGGAATTATGCAAGCTTTTCACTCAACGCCCTGAAGGCGGTATTAGAGTTTTGACCGAATCGAATAAATTCGAATTTTTATTCGAATATTCGAATAATTCATTCCTGAAAAAGAACTTGAAAAGTTAAATTATTCGAAAAAGCCGAATATTCGAAAATTCGAAAATTCCCGTCATTCGAAGAAATCGAATATTCGAATATTCGATGGACCTTTCCTCGAATAAATCGAATGCTCGGTGTGAATTTGAAGATCTGAGAATGTTTTACGTGAGTGCGGAAGATATAAAAAGGTATGACGTATTTTAATCAACCGTAACAGTAGCAGATATATTTGTCAAAAACCCAATGTTTTTTAACTGAATTAGATAACAAACCCAATGTTTTTTAACTGAATTAGGTAGCAAAAAGTGTTTGGATGAACTTTCTCATGCTTCCAATCGCTGTGCTTATTAACCCTTTGAGTTCTGAGCCTTGGGGACGGGGAGAGAAGCTTACGGTTCGTGTTAATAGCGTAGTCCATAGCAATTATTACTGTAGTATCCGATTTCTCAGTTAGGGTTCTCTCTATCTTTTAAAAATATTTGTAGGTCAGTACTCAAGGTAACTTTGAGGGTTAAAAAATAAGGGGGGGGGGGTGTAAGCTCTGTAAAGCGAAGAAAGTTGAAGCTGCCTAATGTCTAATTCGACGTTATGCAAAGTTTTTTACAGGAGGGGCGAATTCTGGGGCCTTTTACGAAGAAGTCATTAAATACCGCGGAAGGAAGGGAGCGCCAATTTGACGAAATTTTTCTGAAATGTCTGAGACATGTCTTTGGTTTAATTCAGTTGGATTGCTCCTCTCCATTATCTTTAGAATATAAATACCCCTACATATTCTGAATGTGATTACGACTTTTCATTCTTGAAAGTTTCGACATATACGTTGCTGTCAACCGTGATGTTGGAAGGCTACTACTTTAAAACCCTCCAAATTCAACAGAACCCATTATACCGCAAAGTAGTGTTTAAAATGTAGTTACAGCACAATATACCTCCGACAGCTATAGGGTTCTGTATGCTTAGTATATTTTGTAAAAATTAGATAAAATTCAAAAAATCGAGATTTTGGCATCTTCTGTTTAACCCGTTTCGCAATTTCTTGAATCAGTGAAGCTGATTTCACATAAGCTCTTAAAAGACTATGGATATTGCATGCATGCACTGCTTAAAAGCTCTAGTAAGTCATTTTTCGCAACAAAGAAAAAAGTACTTGTACATATATGTTTGTACCAGCGGGACTCAAAAGGTTAAACTGCCCCTTAAAAGTTTCTGTAATATTTGCAGTACAGCAAGTTTCTTTCCTCGTTTTGCCACAGGACTTGCCGTTTAGGTTCCCAACTTATGACATTTGGCCACCGCTTCAGCATCAAGTATGCGAGAACTGGTTGTAACTTAACAATTTTTTGTGCTATAAGTCTGCGTAGATCTGCTCGAACTCTTTGTTGTAGCTCATTTCCAGAATGCATGATTTCTACCGATATATGTTCATCTGCAGAGAAATTCTTATTTTGCTTTACACTAGATCTGAGAAAACTAAAGGAGCTTTGCCGTTTTTTCTTCAATTTACTACGAGATTTGGGTATGTCGTAGAAAAATACGTTTCTTATAAATTGCAAAACATCTCAGCAAAACAACGATTCATTATACTTCCGACAGAATAAAAGAAATCCAGATTTTACTCAAATATTCGAATAAGCCATGGGGCGAAACATTCGAAAATTCGAAAAGTCAATATTCTTTCAAAAAAGCAGGTTGTCGGCCCGACTTACTATCATTTTTTGAAGTTTTAGAGAAGCATATACAGTGCTAAATTTTGCCCTCAGTTGATTTTTGTTGCATCGTTTTCTTTTTGTTGTTCCGAGTTGTCGAATTGTTTTTTTTTCTTTTTACTTAGTTGTTCTCTATTGTACAAGAGTATATTCCTGTGTAATAAATATCAATATCAATATTCGAGATAGTCAAATAATGGAAAATTCGAAAAATCAGAGAAGTCGAAGAAGTCAAATACTCGGAAATTCGGAAATACCTAATATTCGAAAAATTTTGGAAATCGAAGAAGTCGAATATTAGAAAATTCGAAAAGTACTCTCGGATGTAGAACTCTGACGGTATGCGACTCAAACAGAAAGCACGCGGTGAAATGGAAAAGTCGTCAGTGAATCGCGGTCGAGTTTTCTGGAGCGGCTTTCTCGGTCAGGAATGACCTTTGAGACATGAAATTTGCACCTCATCCCAATTTTTGGGTTTATCCTTCCAAATCCACGGAGAGCGCAAGTAGCGTTTCTGGGATCCTGCCCTTAATCTGGTTAGTCGAACTCTCATAAAACACATTACTACTATAGCTCGAGACGCGACTTCACCGATTCTGCTGCCTATGACGTACTTTCAAGATTATAAGTTTATATTTCACACTAGGAAATTCAGGAGTTAAGTGGTAATAGGGTTAATTCCACCCTCCATCTCTCAGCAAACACTACTTCCTAGCTATGGAAATTGCAAGTAACGTATTTGCAGCTCTTCTTCTGATACTGGTGAGTATCTTCCAACGATATTTGTAGGTAAAAACTAAAACTGCAGTGTCTTAGGTTGGTATACCTGGACTCTATGTGAATATTATGGTCATGGTACCTATCTTTGGCTCAGCAACACCGTTTGAGTTAATTTGTGCATGTCACGTAGCAGGCAACGTTATCAATATTGGTGTAGGAATGTTTTGCTCAGCTCCAATGATTTATACGTGAGTTTTAAAGTAGAATGTGCAAAATTATTTAGCTATTCTATTTCTATTCTTAATTCCGTCATTGTTTCAATATTACCTATGTTTTTAGCAGAAAAAAAATTCATTATTTCTAGTGAATCCATTTCGCTAAGCGAAGGGGAGTTTGCTAAGATGGGAGGACGGATTATTCAGTACGGCTGGTTTTTGCTGCACCACACTCAATTTATACTTGGTGATCCCACGTGTAATTCTTCTTCAACGAAGGAATTCTCTATTTTTTACTTCAGCAATCAACCGCTTTATGGCTATTCACTGCTATACATTCTACAACAGGGTATTTACTGTACTGAATACGAAAAGAATTTTATCAGCTGTGCTAATATATGTACTCTGGTATTTCATATTAGCATTCGTAGGTAAGAAGTCTCAGACATATACAAGTCAGCCAGTGTACAAATAAACTTCTTTTATGTATAAAGCTGCGGTAAAAGTGATGATACCAACCAAAGTTCACCTGAAGATAGCAGCTACGAAAAAAAGCTTGTTCCTAATTTTATCATGAATGCATTCCGCCGATCGTTGAATCATAATTGCAGAAGTCTTGACTGATTAAAGTCAACGCTTTGTCACCATTTCCCTATATCATTTACCGCTCAACGTTTGGCGTATGTCATTCTACACTCACTTTATGAGTAATAAGCTGCCTTATTGTTAACTTACAATTAGCTCTGTGCAAGGAAGATAGGGAAAATCATTCAGGCGTATCGGAAGAATCCACATAATGGGTTGTTCAAGAAGTTTCCCGCAACTCAGTTTGGCGTTTCGCCAAGTTTTTGAAAAGTGTTCCGGAACCTTTTATCGATGCTTTATATGTAGGCTGATCCATGACCTACATATACCACTATTACGGTGAGACTGCGTTACGACTATGTCAAGGAAAAGCGTTCTTGATTGCAAGCCATTTCGAATGCTTCTGCTTTACGAGTTCAGAAAGGTAATGCAAAAATCGCGATAAATAACATATGTGATGCAGTGAATCCTTCCATTATCCCCCACGACGCAGTAAAAGTTTAATTCCGGAAGTTCAAAACGGGTATTTTGACATGGAGGACTAACAGCGATCTGGAAGGCCAGTTGCAGTGGATGAGAAGCGCCTTTTAGAGATGGTTCAAGAGGATACCCGTCGTAGCACCTGTGATCTGGCAGCGTAACACTCACGTGCCGTCACACCACCATAGCTGGCACCTGCGTGGCCTCACGAAGACGTGGAGATAGAGACATGATATGGAGAAGAGACGAAGAAGTGGCGGGACACTTTTGCAACAACCTAATATTTGCCTTTTTATTGCTGTGCTCGCTTTTTTGTAACTCTGAGGTACGAATAAAGAAATAAGGGTCGAAAAACTGTTTTGGTAGGCCCAGAAAGGAATGAATTCGTGTACGTACCCGCTGCCAAAGAATTGATGGACGGGGAAAACGTGATCGAAACCACATGAGGATTAGAGGAAGGTGGCATGTCCGTCCCTTACCGCGGTATTCTGTCAGATGAGCAGGGAGAATTTTAAAAAAAGTAATCTAATCACCTAAAGGCAGTACCCACAGGAAAAAAGAATTTTGAGGTTTTCCATTTTTATAATATGGTCAACGTGAGAAAGACATGTCTCCGAGCCGACCGCGTTGTACGTGGTATCTCTCCAAATCTAGTTATCTCTCTAACTCTGCCTTCTCTGCGTCTCCAGCATAGAACTACTGCTTTTCCATCCGGCTCGCCTGCGTCGCGGTCGCCCGGAGACATGTATTTTTCAGGCTGACAGTTCGTGTCACAAGATTTGTCCAGAGCCAAAAGAAGAGCTCTAAATTTACAATTCCCCGAGTAAATGCTTCGTCCAATTTAGGAAAATAGACGAGCTGTCCGTGCTTCGCCGTCTTGGGACAATCGAACATAGATAATCAGGGTTTGTCCCTGTGTTGCATAGACAGACAGACCACTGAAGATCGCATCTTTTGTTTCTATGCGTAGGCTTGTTGTAGAAATTCTGAGCTTCTGCTATTTCTTTACATTGGCATTAAAATTTTTGTAATCAATGGCATCTATGGTATTAAAACTTATACTAGACGTTTTGCTGTACTCCGGACTGTTTTCACAATTATCTTCAATTGAAAGTTCATTTGTGACACATCCCTTTGCGCTGCTCTTCCCGTTGACGCTACAACTATTTTCAGACGGTTGCAGCTTTGTTTTTCTTTTGAGCAGCTGGCAATGGACATTCCAAAATACAGAGTGCGGTTATATAAGCAATATGTTTATAGACATCTGTTTTGTTATTGGAGTGTTTGCTGTTAACACATTATTGGATATTGGTACAGCTTTCGGTATATACCGTTATCACAGGGTAGGTAGCAAACACGAGAATTTTCAAAAAAAAGTGAATACTGCGTGTGTGGTATAAAATGACTTGAATCTTTAGCTTATACAATTTAGCTGTGAGCTGAATCTGCCATCGCTAATAAAGTTTTTTTTTTTCCAGGTTTCTAACCGTCACTTTAGCCATACCGATATATTGTTCTTCATGCAGGTACAATTTTTATTACGCAATTAAACAGAAAATTCTGTAGAAACATGGCGAAAGCAGAGGAAAAACGGTAGTCGATACAATCGAATCGTGTACACAGTGACCACTTGAAATGTTGATTATAAATAAGAATTATGACAATTATGTACGATACCCCCACTATAGGTACGAGGTCGTATTTATAACAGGTCCGAGATTCCTGCTAAAGCCAGACCTCGGACTTTTTCGACCTTCTCACTTTGGTTCTATTTACTTCTGACCATGTTATGGCTTTTGTGAAGAAGGCACGAATCATTTCCAAATAATTCTATCTTATAATGTGAAAATCGCAGCCTTTTTTAATCCGCAGAGTTTTAAGGCACAAATGTGAAAGGGCTACCGTTCCAATATTTTTTTTTGAAAATTCCACAGTCAGTTCCTCTTGTGTGGCCAAAAAGGATCAATCAGCTTCAGACAGGTCACCTTAGTGCTTGGTGCAACTCAGTAAATGTAAACACGGAAGATGCTTAATTTTTCAAGGAATAGAACGTTGTAGATTTGAAAAATAACCTTTTCCGAGTCCGTCTGCCGCCGGAGCTGTCTTTTCCATTGCCTTCTTCAATCATACTTTTGAAACAGCACTACGATTTTAATGACGAAACAGTTGCTTTTCGAATAACTGTTTTTGACTAATCTGAACAACTGCGAGCTTTTTTGTGCTGAAGAGCAGGAAAAGAGAATATGTACTGTGTAGAATGTAAAGAGTTTGAAGTATTGCAACCTACAAAACGTTGCTCTAAGATCTTTTTAAAAAGTACACAGCTGATTGTGAGATGATTGTTTGCCTTCATCTTTTCAGGGCCCGTGTTCATCATTCGACGGTTTAATTTAAACCGTTGCCTTAAAAGTAGCATTCGGCCCCAAAAAGGCTATTGAGCTGTTATGGTAGGGATGTTGGGAACAGGCTCCTCTACATCTCTACCATAGTTGGAACCACTATAATTAGCTCTAACTTCCAAAAAGGCGGTTTTCTTTAGGTAACGTGCGAGCGCACACACCGAAAGTTGTGTCAAAACACAATAAACGAAGTTGTTTCTTAGAGTTCATTCTATTTGAACATATCCTCACTAAGTTGAACGTTAAGTGAGCAAAATCGTTTTTTTAGACGTTAGAGCTTATTGTAGCGGTTCAAACCATAGTAGCGATGTAGAGGAGAGTGTTCCCACTATCCCTACCACAATAGCTTGATATGCTTTTTGAGGCCGAATGCTGCCTTTAAGTTAAACCACTGAAAAACGTGGAAGACTTGTTAATGAATGAGAGATTTGGTTTAAGTTAAACCAGACTGGTTTAAGTTAAACCAAAAGTTGGACTTAAACCAGGTTTAGCGATTGATTAATACGGATCCAGTCTAATCCATCCTTCACTAAGAGCTTAGTAATGTGTTTACTGCATACTGATAGATCAACATCGACATCTGGACCCGTAGTAATCCCCCTGAAATTGTCACAACATGTAGGAGCCAAGCTCGTGACAACTCGAGACATGGCAGGAGTTTGTCGTAAACTTGGCTCGACTTCTTACGGGCTGGTAGGGTTCTGCGCAAAACTAAGCATCAGCGGGTCCACGTACGCGCCTCCTATGTGCGTGAATAGCGCCCAGTTGCGCTGCGCAATTGCAACACAACCATAGTTGTGTACAAAGCCTTCCTATCATGGGCATGTCCGAGGACGGAAGAAAAATGCAGTACTGAGAGAAAGTCCCTAAGAATAGAAAAAGGACTTTTTCCGATGTCAGGGCTTTAAGTAGTGCATCGGCGCCTTAAATTAAGTGTATTGGTAAAACCAACAGCATTATTCGCTTGTTTGGTGCAAAAATGCATTATTACCACTTTGAGAATTATTGTCATAAGTGAAAATGCGGGAGTCCATCGTAGCAGTTGTATCTGCTATGTTTTCAGCATCGCTAGCCTTTAACCGATATTGCTTGTTTCACTAAAAAAAACCTGCTCGAACTTCGTTTCAATAAGCTATAAGTAAGGCTATTAGCAAGTGATCAATTTTTACTCATTAAATTAGTCATATTTTTCAATTTGAAAATTTGTGACTAACTCGAAATTGAGTCAGCAACACTAGTTCACTTCATTTAAAGGCAGCGTACGCGGAAATTTTCATTTTCGAGATTTTGGTATAATATGAAAGAAGACGATGAGCCGAATAAAGATGTCACGGTGGTACCGCTCATTTCTGCCCAGGAACCCTGAAAAACGCCATTTTATGCGACAAAAATGCGAAAAGTGCACTAGGGGAGCCCTCGCTTTACAGCGAAGATGGGTGAAATCGGGCGTAGCTGTTATTATATATGTGTTCAGGAGGTTTTGCTTTTTCATTGAATACCACAATTGCGGACATCCAATCTAATCCAGTCCTTTTCTGGACCCACTGTTTTGCAACTTAAATTGGCACTTGAAACTCACGCTTAAATGAACTCCTAGGGTAAGAGAACCTTCTCGACTTATGGAACTTCTGTATGGAAAGAAAGAGCAAATCCTCCTGAACACATCCATAATAGCAATTGTGCCCGACTTTGTCTACCTTCGCTACAAAGCGAGGGCTCCCCTAGTGCATTTTTCGCGTTTTTGTCGGATAAAATGGCGTTTTTCAGGGTTCACAGGCAGAACTGAGCGGTGTCACCGTGACATCCGTATTCGGCTCATCGTCTTCTTTCATTTTATACCAAAATCTCAAAAACGAAAATTTCCGCGTACGCTGCCTTTAACATTTATCACAATATCACAATACATACCACACATTCATTTAAAATAATAAGCTCTCTACAGTTCTGATGTCGATAAGCAAAGGTCAACTAAGCAGCTAGACCTTGTAGCTTCCACGAAATTTGTACAGCTTCGTTTGCCGCACAGCCTCCAGTTTAGTCGCTGTGCAGCACGATGAAGATATCTAAAAAGTGCTTGCTTTATACGGTATTACAAGAGAAGAAACAGTTTTTGACCATTTTCATCCTTTGTTTCACTTCTTTTTCAAGCACTAACGTGTTGCTTTGGTTTCACGTTTTACGCTGTGTTCTAGATCAAATTCAATACGTTTCATAATTGTGTGACACCCCGTTATCGTGTAATAGCTTTCTGGCAGGGAAACATAGCCACTTGCCGATATTTTCTTCTTAATCAGCAGGCAGAAGCTCTAGGTGCACGTTTCTGCGCATGTAGTGCTAACGAAAATGTCTCCATGAATTTGTGAAGATATTTTGCTTGCTATTATATGGCACTTTTGCTTGCTGTAAAAAAGCATTGCTTACTCCTATCTTCGCAAAGTAGCACACCTCTTGTCCCTTATTTAAATTTCACATAGATTTTTCTTAGCACTACATATGCGAAATACGCACCTGTGGTCTTCCGCATGCTCATTAAGAAAAAATATCAACAAGTGGCTAGAATACCAAGATAAAAGACTTCTGCGCGAAAACGGAGGTGTCATGTACTTATGAAAGGCGCCGTATGTGTTTCCATTCAGTGTTTTGTTCATGTTTTTCCATGGCCTATGGTGTTTCGTTTCTTTTTTTTACATTGTTGATTTCATAGTAGAGATGCGTTTGAAATTATACAGAAGATCGTCGAAGACGACTGGGAGAGCGTTTTGATAATGGTTTGCTACTAAACCTCATGTGGTCGTATTTTATTAAGCAGAGTGGAGATTATAACACTCGAAATTGGGCTTTGTTTCTAAAAAAAATTACTAAAAAAATTGTCGGGTGTGTGGAGCACATTCAAGGGTCTCCCACATATATGCGACATTTTCACAGCGTTCATTCGTTTTCCAGATGCACCAGTGCAACTAAACTTGAGCAACAGCGGAGAAACATGCGATTTTTTAACTTTTTGTGATTTCGAACTTTAAAGGTCACTCTGTGTGTTGTCGGCTGATCGCCTTGGTCTATGTCGTGAACTAAAATGTTACTATCTACGTCGGCAATCTTGAACAGTTGAAGATTGCATCGTTTGTGCAAGAAATGATGGAACATCTAGAACAGTATCTGAGAAATGTGACTTTGCAAAGCGAAAATTCCTATATCGATTTGAGTTCAGCAGACCGCAAGACCGTGTGAGAGCTGACGTGCTGTTTGAAGAGACATTGTATAGTTACGCAATCTCTTTTGTCTTTAGAAAAACTTTTAAAAGCTGATGACGTTATTTTGTTGAAAAAGTACCCATGATTTGTTGTTTTTGCGAAAATTCTGCGAAAAGCGTTGACATGCCATTTTTGCCTAAGAATTTGCCACCTCATCTGTCTGTTGCTTCTTCAGCAAGAATTTTTGAGAGGAATGGAGAAGAATCTGAAAAACCTATGTTTATAATTGGCGAGAATGACATACCATTAGTTTCATCTCGTGATCCTCTACCGCGGGTGCGCCGACATGGAAGAGACTTTCAACTCTACTTATACTCAGGGGTTATAGCACTCTAGCTAGCGTGGGGAGCTAGTTGGACAACTCGTCCACGAAATCGCGGACGATTCTTCTGGGGCAGTTTTCTTGGACAGGAATGACTTTTGAGCCGAGGAATTTAAAGCTCAATCATTTTCCGAGTTCCTCTCTCAGATTCCGACAAGAACTCAGAAGGCGTTCCGAGCGTGGATGTTGCCTTTAATTCTTCTTGCGCACCACACAACTGCCAAATTTTTAGTAATGAAAGACGACATGGGGCCAGAGCTAGAACTCTGTGCCTGCATTTCCACAATGGGTGTAGACTGCATAACTTTTCGACTCCACGATTGCTATGTTTTTACTCCGTCGTCAGACGACGACGACAAGCAGCAGTCGATGCATAATGATCGTCGGTGACGACCGGGTCGACACACGCTAAATATACCCCGTCGTCCAACGACGGAGGAAGAACGTAGCATATGAGGACAAATGTGCACAAAAAGGAAAGCCATGAAAAATAGCCCTACATAAACAAACATAAACAAAGCACTAACAGAAACACATGCTTGACCTAAAACACAATTTAAAAATTAAAAAGTAAAAAAACAAATAGCGAAGAAGACCTCATTTTCTTCATGTTGCTTCTAGCCAGTCAGTTGAGGCGTGTGGGCCAAGACGCAGCTTAGGATGATTGCTGCATTCTAAAAAAAGATTCGAAATAGATATCGAGGGAAACTGATGAATATTGTTGAAGTAGAAAAAAGATGATCATCTAGATGCCAGTGAGATGCCAGTGAGCAGGGAACAGCAAAGCAACGAGATCGGGTAGACAGGAACGGTCCTCGTGCTGGCGGACGCGACGAACATGAGTTCATGAGGAATAAATCAACCTAATATCAGTCAGATTAACACGTGGAGTTTAATATCACGTCATGGCAACTAAGAACGCCGTCATTCTTCAGTTAGAAAACGTGAAATTGGTAGAATTTAGAGAATTCCATATTAGTTATCAAATGGAGATAAAAGTTCCGGCCGTCTATTCCCAGCGCCAGGACCGTTGCTCCGTATCGGACCTCCAAAACAACACGTAATGCAGAAACGTGAGGGTTAAACGAATATGTACAAGGAAGTTCTTACCTGAATTGGGGCTCCCATCAAGCGTTTCTCCTTTGTCTTCTACTTCGCATCTCCAGAAACTGCTCAGGGTTTAAACCTGCACCCTGAAAAGAAAAAAATCGAGAAATTGGGAATAAAATGGTCGAGGAGCGATTCGGTTATTACAAGGAACATTTCGCGATAGAGATGCAATAAGAATTAAACGAGGGAATATTGAAACAATGTTAGAAACAACGTGACGCGCGCGCAGATGATTTTTCGCGTGTCGTTTCCGTTTATGCCGTGCCCATGCACCCGCTGCGGCTGATTTTACGAGCTCGTGACTGTTGTTACGAGCTTGTTGTGCACGAGATCATGTACTTCGTAACATGCTGCGTCTGTCTCCTTCCCACACTGTTTTCCGCTTTCTCTCATGTCGCGAATGTCGCGACGTCGTGAGCTCGCGACGTCGCGACATGTTCGCAACATCGTCGCGCGCCTATTTTACGGCGTGTGCACAGGCGCGAACCACCTCGCGCCTGGCTCGTACTTGTCACGGCTCGTGAGTTCATGACATCGTGGGGTTTACGGGCCCTGATGGCGAAAACAGCAAGTTTGGTAAAAATGAAGCGGGCTATTCC
The DNA here is from genome assembly GCA_000797555.1 of Oesophagostomum dentatum. NCBI lineage: Eukaryota > Metazoa > Nematoda > Chromadorea > Rhabditida > Strongylidae > Oesophagostomum > Oesophagostomum dentatum. Next base: position 15,328 of record KN549529.1, on the reverse strand, counting down.
TCAGAAAGAAGAAAAAGATGCTATTCTGGAAGATTCCATTTTGGATGTGATGAAA
>KN549527.1:56712-68928 GCA_000797555.1 Oesophagostomum dentatum | reverse complement strand
ATTTATTTATTTATTTATTTATTCACTCATTTGAATCACCTAGCTTTCTTAAGCCGATCATTGAACTAAATCTATAAAGAAACTTTGTTCACTTTATTAGAATGTCGACATTGCAACTGTAAGTTATTTAAGACACATTTCAATAGCGTATAGAGTAAGGAACAAACTAGTGTCGTACATGCATGCGGGTTGACCTCGTTCCACGAGGCAAATGCGAGCTCTCTATCCAAAGTGACAATATGAAATGCAGTACTACACAACATATTTCAATGAGTAATTGAGTAAGAGTATCACTTTGCCATGTAGAGAAGGAACATAAGAACGTCACTTATGAGAGGGAAGATGAGAGCTGGGAAACATCTTTTATACAGCATTGGTTTTTTCGAGAAGATCAATGCAATATGTACATCTAATGGGTGGTATAACTAATCTAGACTAAACTCAACATAGACAGATGTATATAGAAATATCATGCACACATACACAAGTAGAGTATGCACCATATCTGACATTAATCTGATAAATACTTCAGCATATGATGCCATGAATATTGAAAGTAAATATATGCTAAAAGAACAGAGAGAGGAAGCGCGCACCCAAAGCGTAACTGACAGAGGAACCGGGATTTGCGAAGACATGAGAGAGGCGAGGTAGACGGTTTGGAGGGAATTCCAATTTACCATGCCGAAGAAGCGAGATTTGAACAGAATGGAACAAGACAGAGATCACCGGTAGATCACCAACGGGTATTACGAGTTGGGCGCGGACCTGGCGGAGGAGGGGGCGGCACATCTGTAAACACAAAATTAGACGTGTACAAACAAATAAGCTCGAATTTTCACTAGAAACCTCTTGCAGATGTTCCTCTATGGCCGTTTCCTGATGAGAAGACTGACTTTGGAGGAGATCGAGGTGCTCCAGCGGTACCTAAACAACCACATCGATAATGAATTTTGTTTTCGAAGATTCGAATAATAAACGCTTTAGTCAGAACAGCAGTCTTAACAAACATGATTCGAACATTGAAAAAATCATCATAGGTAAACATCTTGTGAGAGAATATTCAGGTATTGTATTAAGCGACAGTCTATTAAAGCTGCAAAAAATGATCACATGCAGAATATTCTAGTGATAACTTTCCACCAGAAAAAAACTTTCTAGGAAGCTTTCCCCTTGGTTGCTATCACTGCATTGATGGTTTTTCTTCCGAAACGCTCGAAATTCGTACTGAAGAACATCTTACGCACCGACGCCGAACTCCTTTGCAAGGCGATCTGCTAATGACATTCGTTCTTCGCCGGACTCAGAGCTGGAACCAACAGACATATCACTTGAAGATGCAGCAGCAGCGTTTGGCGGCTCTACCGGCACAGGTAAAGCAGGAGGAGCGGGCGGAGGGGGAAGACAAGACTGAAACCGTTGAATAAAAACAATATTCCTGAAATTCCAAAGGCATTGGTGGACATACTTCTTCGAGAATCATCTTTTTCACAACTTCCAAGTCTGGTGGAGCACCAAGTGCAGGTATTGGCAAATCACTATCTAACGGTCGTAAAACAGGTGTCTGCTCCTATAAAAAGCTGTATCGAAACAGCACAACACAACGTTGAATGAACGCCTACCAAAGGAACATCCATAGACGGAATAAAAGACCGAGTTATTCTCGGAGTTACTTCCGTACGATTTCGGTTATCAGCAGAAGTGGTAGTGTGTGCCGACGATGCTCCCGATGAAGTATTGGTACCCTCCGCCGCCATCGTGCTACGTCGCCTCTTGTAATCTTCCAAGCTTAGACGCTTCCCCTAAATATTTCGCGGTGACAAAAGAAATGGGAGGAGCGCAAGACCATTTTCCCACTATATGATTTAGATGCTAAATTCCAACCTTCTTTACTTCAACTGGCTTCTCTGCCGGTGGTGGTGGAGATATGCTCGATGTCCCTGCACCCAAATCCGCAGTATCTGCACTCGTCTTGGTTTCACTACTGCGCGGTGTTGGAGGCGGTAGCGGCTTGTGTACGGATTCTGCCAGCTGGAATTCGACGTTTTCCGATCCTGCCCAGGATGACATAAGCGATCGCAGGGCCATGTTCCAATGGAACCGGAAACCTTCCGCTAAAAGAAAGACTGCACATCTACATAAAATTTTCATCTCCCACTTATAACGTAAAGAAACAAATACTACATTTTGATCCCATCTGTGCTAACGCTGCAGCAGCAACATGCTCATCGGATTGGCAGGCCTCAAGCATATGTCGCCTTTTCTTTAAAGGAGGGCTCATCTAGAAAGGCTCGAAATTTGGCTAGAAGCTAGAAGATCATATTGCTGTTTCACCTGTACTCTCGACGGCACTGCGGCAATATCGCTTGTTGAATCCGCAGCACATGACAGAGGCTGCTCCGGAGTAGAGGCGCTTTCTACAGGCTGTGAGTTTTCCTCACTGATCGACTCTGCCGCATGCCGTCTTAGCCAGAGCTTCTTTCCTCCAACGCTACTAGGACTTGGGCTGACTGAATCTGCCGCAGCAACGTCTACAGTTGCCATCGGTGTTGAAGATGATGAAGATGTCACTTCCGGCGATGATGCTCGCTGAGCTGCTTCTGAAAAGAATTAGAAATAAAGATTTCAATAGTAAATGCGAAAGTAAATAAGAAAATATCAGTTAGGTCACTTACCGTTTTCTTTCACTGCTGCAGCCCACCGCTTTCTTGGCGGTTGCACCATAGTGGAGGCTTCAACAACTTCATTTTCTTTAGATTCTTCCCCTTTAAAAAACATTCGATTAACCAAGAAAAAAAAAGAAAAAGAAAAAAGAATGCATACTCTTCTTTTTTCCTCGAGGACTTTCCCTGGGAGCAACTGGCTCAACTGCGGGTTCAGGTTTCTTTTCCTTCTCTTTGGTAGAGTTATCAACACTCCGCTCTGATCCTTTCCTACCACGTTTGGTAGAGCTTCCCATACTGCCACGAGATGGCCGACCAGGACCCTGAAATATTCAAATTGTACTTTGCATTGGCGAAAAACGTTATTCCAACACGCACTATAGAAAACAAATCAGTAAATATATTCCACACATTATCTACTAACTTCGGTTTGACTAGGAACTTACAAGTGTAAAAAAACCAAAAACATCGAAAAAGAGATTGCAGAACTTCTTGAATTTTGATAACTACAAGAACCAACGTGCAACGTGGGTGTAGTCGATAGAACAATGCAGTCACGCAGATTCAACAGCATAAAAACTCGACTGGACGTACACGTTTCTCTTTTGCGTCAGCCACTTCCTTTTCTTTGTGAGCTTCAGCCTTCTTCTTTTCTTTTTCTTCTTTCCTTTCGAAAGCTGCCAGAGCCGCTTGTAGTTTGCGTTCTTCTCGACTCTATAAATCAAAAAATGACTACCGCGCTTTAAATAATGGAGGAGAGAAAGCATGCGTCGAATATTTGGCAGGCTATACTTTTCGCTCGAAAAGTTCTTTTGAACCGGTAACAACAATGACATCTAAACTATGTTTCATCATGGTAATAAAAGAAATCTCAACGAATCTTCTCTATTATTCATTTATACAAATTAAAAATACTTGAGTACTCAATGTTTTACACGAAATTTAATATCTATGCTTCCACTTTTCTTTCAGCTATAACCCTAATGATATATGTCCTATGCATCCCTTAGAGAACGGCATAATCCTGCATTTGCTGGCAAAGCCAAAACTTCTGCACATAAAAAACAATAAAGGCATAAGAACGTGCGATGCTTTCTGCAATCAATCCCTCAAAGCCGCAGAAGTAAAAAAAAAGAACTCACAGGCTTGTTCCTATCCTCTGGTAAGGTATAGTCCATTGTAGCCTCTTTTAGTTCAATGGCTTCTCTTCTGGAATGTCGCCCTGATCCTGTACTGCTCCTTCTTTTACCAGATGTAGGATGCTCCTCCTGCGGACATAAGTTTTTACACTTATTAATATCTGTACACAGCAACAAAAAAACATGGAAAAATTTTTACAGACGAAAAATTAAAACTGTCTAAGGTTATAAAAATTACAATACGACTCCGAAACGGAAAACTACAGCGCGCAATTAAATCTTGGCAAGACTGGTCAAATGTTATCTGCCGGAACAAGGTGAAAAACAGCTTACAATTCCAAATTCCTACATCGTTTCGGACAGAGTAATCTAGTTAGACTAAATGTCCGATATCACCAGGACAGAACTAGGTACAAAACGCAGCAAAGCCATAATAATTAATCACCTTATTCGTAGCACCTTGTTCTGATTTTTTGCTGCTCACATCAGATTTCTTGGCCGGTTCAGTTGCGTCCTTGGTTTCTTCTTTTACCACTTCCTCTTTGGCAGGTTCGGTGGACGGACTGGGATCAGCCACTGATTCTGAAGTCTGCTGCTCCTGCTTTTCTGTATCCGTAGCTTCCTCTCTAAATGTTCATGCATCATCAAAAAATCTAATTCAGCCAGAATTACACATACTTCTGGTCGGAGGTTTCACCATCGCCGCTTTGTTCTTTTCCACTTTCTGGCGACTTAGCGCTTTTGCTTTCTGAATGACGTCGCAAGCGAATTCCAACCTTTTTCGGTTTTCTACCGGGTGCACCCTTGAAAGGACAGCATAGATAAATAAGTGGTAAGAATAACAAGGAGATCTGACACTAGATAAATGGAGGAACATCAGCATACCTTCTTCTTCGGCACTTCCTCAACAACTTTTTCTTTTTTTCCACTGCCTTTCGGGCGTCCACGATTCTCGGCTTTGACCTTTGGCGTTGTCGTTGGGGTTTTACGTGTGGGACTTACTCCATTGGAAGGTTGACTTTCCTGTGGTACATCAAGGCTTGCGCGGTCCTAAAGCATTGTCTCTTAATGAGATTGCAAAATGTGGCATTGGCATGAATAGCCTACTTCAAAAGTGGCCTTTGCGCGTAAGGAGTTATTGAACTGCTTCATATAACAGTTTGGATCTTCGCCACAAGCACAATCCACAGGGACCAAGGTGTCACGGAAATCGCAATCAAAAGGTATGGTAACCTACAATATGAAAAAGTTGAGCTGAAAGCTATAACAGTAGAAAAAATTAGCACCAACCTCTGTTCCCTTTTCTATCTTCTCCGAAGCTACGAGCATGACATAAATGTTCCCATTAAGGAGAATATGCTTGAGAGTTGAATTCGATCGACAACACCTACAAGTAAGCCATTACAGAAAAAAAGCAGATACGCCTACTGAACTACCTGTCTTGAAAATTTCAACATGACTCTGTGCAGTACTAGAAATACCCACAAAAAACTAGTCTTACCTGCGAGCAAATCTTGCATCGCTTCCCTGTCGACGAGCATCAATACAGAGGAGATTCTGGCCAAGTCCGTTATATAGCACACAATATGGCTGTAGTGCACCACGCTGGAGTCTTCCTGGGCATTCATCTGGGAGACACACGTGACCAACATACTCCATGATCACATCATCTTGCTTGATGAACTCAGTTGCGACAAGCCCTTAATTTACCGAATAATATCACATCAAAAAAAACTTGAAAAAGCTTACCTTCGACATCTGGTGCGACGAACATTCGTTTCCCACGCTTCAAATCCCGAGAATTTTCGAGAATACTTTGTGCACCCGCTGTTGTGTCGAATAGCGCAAGCATTTGCTTGGCACGCTTCGTATACTCATTACGACGGATTAGTTGGAATTTTCTGTAAGCTGCTGGACCGCGCTTCACGGGTGCTTTCGTGTGCTAAAAAGTCAATATTAATCTAAGTGAAATGTATAAAACTCTCCAACAAACAAAGTCTGTAGGATTTTGAACCAGAAACGTCAATATATACACCTACATTGCGCTCCTTGAGTCGCCTGTTGAGTTTGGCGCGTTTGCGTTCTTCTCTCCGCTTGAGTTTTTCCGCCATCTTCCTTTCCTTTTCTCGTGCTACTGCTTTTAACTGTTTCAGCTAAAAGTGCGTGACTCAGATCTCATAAAATAACCAGTGTAACAGCAGAACGATTTCAGCTGTTGGCACATACCTGCAGTTCCTGTGCCTGCTTCTTTGTAAACTTCAATGGACGGGGCTTACAGAATTCGCAGAGATAGGTCTCGTTCTCATTAAATTTCTTCGGATCCAAACCCATACACTTCATGTGCTGCCAAACGCTGAATCAAAAGTTTAAAAGGGCGAAATTTTTCAGAAAACAAAGAAACCAAAACAAGACATACTTGCACTTTTCACATTCAACCATCCACTCGTCATTGTGCTGCATTTCACATAAACATCTCGTAACATAATCTCCCCATTCAGCTTCCTGCAAACGAGAGTCACCTGCTAAGAGCACTAATGCTCATTTCTTGAAAGTATACCTCTGTCGGCTCTTCATCACTGCTAGGATCCGTACTGACATTCGCAAGGTCATCATCAGCAGGCAAACCGTTCGTATCTATTTAAAAATACTGCGTTAATGAGAAGAAAAAAACCGCACTGAGTCTATAAGAACTTGATAAAGATGTATTTATGAACCTGGAACACGTGGAGTTGTCGTGGCAGATGGCGATGACAAATTACTGCCTTGATATCCGCTACGGATTGTCTGCGCACCGGATATGGGAGGCAGAGGCGGAGGCAATTTAGGAGCCATGGATCCATCGTAAACCTAGAAATTTACAAATAGCGATTTTCATGCGCTACAAAAGTAAAACACATACCGCCGTTTGTGGCGTTCGATTAGCGGTGCGCCCTGATGTACGAGTAGCTTGGAAATCCGAAGCTCGCGGTGTAACGATCGAGCCGTCAGAAACATCGCGATGTGAGACTGGTATGTTCGATCCAACAACGCTTGTACTGCTACTGCTACTCAGCGATGATCGAGTTCTCCCCTGAGGTGAAAAATTCTTCAAAAAAGATACAGCAGCGATGACAAAACAAAAACCCAACCGATCCTTTGGGTCGCCCTCGCCCTCTCGGAACAGCAACAGAAGTTCCTGATTCCATCTCCTCTGCAGTGTTGAATATAGTTTCATTTGTTGATCGACGACGCATTGAAGGAGAGAGTTCGCTAGCAGCCCGTCTACGCTCCTTCGCCTGAGCTTCAGTCTCCATTCGTTTCTGTTCTAACTCCTGAAATTTAAAAAGAATAATTTCCAAAAACAAAAACGCGTATGCTTGTCATGGGAAGCTTCAACCAGTACCACATGTAAGCTGCTTACCTGAGCGATTTCACGGCTGATAGCTTCAATTTTTGCCTTGATATCGTCTTCCGAAATGTCATTGTTTGTCCACTGAGGATGGGTAACATCGGCTTGTGCGGAAAGAGAGGTGGCTGCAGCCATCACCTCTGGCGGAAGAGTAGAACCCTGTGAATAAAAAATTAAAGAAAATATAATAGTTAGGTAGTTAGATTACCAACCTTGCTTGCTGAACTCTCGGAATTGTGTGGTATTTGTCCAGATTCCGCATCTTCAATAAAGTTCTCTGGAAGAGGAGGAGTGCTAGTCGTAGCAGTTTGGGCTGGTCGCTGCTGAAAGGACTCGGATAATAATGGTAAGCAAATATATACAAATGTTTAGCATCGCTGGCACGACCACAACTTTAACACTGTAACAGAAAATGCACACGAACCGTAGAAGCTGCAGATTCGGTCGCAGGGGAAGCCGTAACGTGGGGCACACTGGAGGTACTTGGCGAGCGAAGTCGCGCAGTAGCAAGTTTTGGCGGCGAGCGGACTGCTGCTGGCTGTGATGTAAGGTCATCACCAGAGTGAGGAGGCAGCGAGGTAGCCTGAGTAGTTTGTGCAACAGTGAAAGATGAGGATACTTCGGCAGGGCGAGATCCGACAGCTACTCCGTCGGAAAAGTGAACCTGAATCGATACAGTGTTTACAGAATCAACACGTTCTTCAAAACAGTTCCATTCAAACCAATCCCTTTAATGCAAAATGTACTGTAAAAACAGATTTTTAGCAAAGCCCTCCAATACGCGTCATCTTCAGCCACAGAACCAACCTGTTTTCTTGGTGAAACAGGAGTTGCGCGGTTTCCTGGAGCTGGCGCACTGAGAGGTAATCGAGATGCGGGCTGTGGGGAATGAGTCGGTGAGGTTTCTTCGCCAGACACTCCACTTGTGCTCTCCTTTTTGGCACGTCCGGCAGCTCCTCCTGCTGGAAACCAAGTTTAACATAATGTCACTGTAGTCTACAGTCTATATTTGTACTCAACTTTTAAGAAAATACGGCAATAGTTTAAGAAAAAGAGTATATTGGGAACTGTAGACCCACACGTCACCTATACCTTTCCAAGAAATAATTCCATCTTATTTTTTATGTTTTAGATAACAATACCTTCTACGTAACCGACAGTGATGATCCCAAAATATGTACGAAAAGTCTCAAAACTACCAAATACACTATGCTTTTGCCAAGTATTCCACATGACAAGCCTCGACTTCATATGTCAAAAATCAAAGAAGGAATAGCTTTACTGGCTTTACATGTTTCTTCACAAATAAAAGCGTCTAAATGGCTTTAAAAATACGGAGAAAAAGCAGAAAGAAAACGGTCAGCGTACGCTAAAACCACACTGAAAAATAAAAACATTATACGCGGTAAGCTGACGATGATGAGAAAACGTACCAAGAGTGGCCTATTCTACTTTATGAGAGACATAATTAATGGAAATTCTAGAGTTCGAGCAATAAGGCTGTAACTGCCGTCTCAGCTATAACCTCAGAAGCCATATTCGGATGAAAATGTGTTCTTCTACATTATACAGTTGCATATTTTTTATGCAAAAAATGGCAACTTTTTAGAAAATACTGGCAACTTCTACGTGTGTTCGTTATTATTTAAATGTAGTTGAAAAGATAGGCGAATACTTCAGCTTTCCGTAGTATAACAACTTAAACTATACCAAAAGCAGCCACTTTTTTGTATGCACAAGAGAAGAAAAAAAGAACAGCGATTCCGAGCAAACGTTGAAGCTGTAAGTACGCAAAACAAGTGTTTCAATAATATGCTAAAATTAAGCCAACCATTATCCCTGTAAAATTAGACGCTTTAATCAATTTAAGTTCTATCTTACTGCATCGGAAGCCCACCAGCAACGCGTTTAGCATGTAGCTATAATACACGTATCAAAACAAAACTGTTCAAAAAACAATGAAAGTCATTTTGCACTATTATGCCTTGCAATTTTTGCACGAAGCAGATGAAACAGAATAAAATTACTATCCGTTTAAAGTAGGGACAGACCTCTTCCACGAACAATCGGTCTTGTTCCGCGACCAGGCACAATGAGTGGAGCAGGGGCGTTAGCTAAAGCAGCTTGACTAGGATCGGCAGGGGAATAGGCTACACGAGGAGCTCCAGACGACTGCAGAAGAAGCACGCGGTGGGGAGGAGGATCTGTCCCCTGGTGGAAAGTCCTAAATTAGTTTCATTTATGTTAATACCTTTTGCAATTACAAAAATGTTTAACTAAATGTTGGAGATAAAAGATAACAGTGCAGGCAATACCGACCGATGTGGCGGAGGATCGACCTGGCGCTGCATAGGAGGTGCTGACGTCACCGGCGCTGCCATCTGACGCTGTCCATGCTGCTGCATTAATACGTGAGGAGTACTACTTAACCGTGGTCTAAACGAGCTTCAGAATTTTTCTTCCTCGTTGCAATATTATTATACAAGATATGGCTGCGTACGCACCCCGCAGGTCGCATGTGCCCAGCAGAAGATGACACAATTCGTGGAGTTGTTCGCTTTTGTTGAATAATCGACGGGCTTGTCACTGCCGAGGTAGTCATCACTCTACGTGCAACGGGTGTTCCTCCATATCCGGCTACCAGGAAATGCTGCTGTTGTGGATGGCCAAGACTGCGTTCTGGCGTTGCTGCAAAGCTTTCCATTTAATTTAAAGAAATCATACTAGAAAACTGGCTAGCGCACCCCGATAACCGGCAGCTGCTTGCACATTTGTACGAGCAGGTCTAGCAAGGTATCCCGCCTGTCCATCAGCAGTGCGATATACTGCCGTATCGCGAGGCGTTGCCGGCGATCTGCAATAAAACAGTTAGGAAGGAGAAGAAACTGCAAGCCGCATTATTCTGTTAAATAACCCTATATAATTAAAAAAGAACAGTCTTAGCATGAATATGCTGTTAAGTGGCAACCCCTTAGCATATACAGCAGTTCTCTGAGCAAACATGAAGGGCGTACACAACGCAATAAAAAGTTACAAGGAATGGCGACGTTAGCAGATTACTTCATGGAAAGACTTTACATTCTAGTTCATATCTGAGAAATCCACCTATAAGATTTTCAAACATTAAATGCGCACCTGTTGATAATGTTTGGTTCCCTCTGTTCGTAACTTAGCTGGGACGAGACAGAGCTAGCGACACGGCTTGGAGTGTGCGACTCCGATGATATGCCTTGCTGGTCGGGAGAATAACCAACTAAAATAGGAGATCTTCTCTTCATTCATCTGCATATACTATACATTTATACATCTACTGTGTACAAATACATATGTATTCATATATTGCTGCACATTACTGGGACTAAAAAGAAGTCAAGCTCGAAGAGCTCAAAATAGTGCGCAAAAAGTGTTAGAAACTGTAATAACATGTATCAGTGCGCAATATAATATCGGAATGGATTTTCAGAGGCATATTTGTAAAATTACAAAAACATGAGAACATACGCTCTAAAAGTCCTGGCATTTCCGGGAAAGAGTCCTTCGACATGGAAATCTTCTCCAAATGATGGGAAGCACATGTTACAGCATAATCATGCTCCTAAATTTTAACCCGGTATGATAAACTATTCTACCGCCAGAAATACTGCGGCATTTAAAAATACCCTAAGGCGGTTATCCGTATTTACGTCGCGGATAGAACTATCCTCCTCATCCGTAACGTCATCATCCGAGTCAGCGATAACGATTCTCTTTATAGGAGATGTAGTAACATCTGCCACAACCTCGACAGGATCCGCACCAGGCGGAGGTTCAGCAACATTATGTGGTGCGCTCTCTTCCTGTGAAGGGGCAACCTCAGAAGATTCTCGCTCGACTTCGGAAGGAGCCTCAGGCTCAGGTTCGGCTAAAACACAAGGATAACAAAAATACAATCAGCAATGTTTTAATTAGTCTCGCCTGGTAGGAGATCAGCAGACGCAGACGGCTGTAGCGCTACAGAGGTAGCGTCCTCGATTGGAGATTCTTCACAATTGATCGACATTCTTACTGTAGTTCGAATCAGTCATTGATCACAACCATGAAAATGCTTAACTGTCACTGCATGAATCCTGGAACATATAATCGATAGAATGCGTTTCACCTGCTACGGTAATGCTAGTAGCAATAAAAATGCAGCCGCAAAAATAGGCTTATGTTCAGAAAATCAGAAACCGAGCACAGTTTATAGCAGAGACGGAATGCGAGTAAAAACAGAGAGGATTCTAAAGGAAACACTGATACATTATCACCCTATACTACGGACAAATTCTACTGCAACTATACGAGGATGGAAGACTCCTCCGCTTTAATATAGTCCGCGCTAGAACACAGAGAATTATGGATTCCAAAGGAAATCCCGAACATGCTCCAAAATAATAGTAGAACTTGTTCGAGGAACGCATCCATTCGTTGGGGGAACACATGTGGAGTCGAATTCGGACACGCATCGCATTGCGCTGCGCCGCGGATGCAGCCGTTGGCAAATAGCCAGCGCTGTACCCGAGAAAACACGCCACACGCTTCACCGTAAAAATGTACAGGCACATCGCCAAAAGTGAATGCTCGCGACCTTTAACAAGTGCGACCTAGCGTCGGAGCACGAAATCTTCCTCAACGGCTTTCCTTCTGCGGTATGCAGAACAGCTCATTTAAATGTAAAACACTGGACTGGTCTGAATGTTGTTAATCTAGGTCTCAGATAACCTTCAGATGCTTTACGTCTTCGTGCTTATTTCTTCGCAAGTATTATGACAAGCTTATTTAAGTCCACTCAGCATCACTGTGGAAGTGTTGCCCAGACTCATCAGTATTCGCTCGTTTCTGTCATCTTTCTTTAGAATACTTAGAAATGAGCGAAATCTAGCCAAAATAGAGGGAGTTGAATGAAAGCAAATAATATGATGAGCCAGTCAAACTGTTTTCTTTATTGGAAGATCACAACTCCCTCCAGTATATTTCCAAATAGTAATACGATAGTACAGATCTTCCT
>KN549525.1:46206-57772 GCA_000797555.1 Oesophagostomum dentatum | reverse complement strand
TCATGGTCAGAGTTTTTTTTGGAAAAAAACTGGATTTTTCTATCTGACGCATTGCTTGAATGGTCCAAAGAATTCCGAAGGTCTTATTATGAGTGCCATCAATAAAAACTGGAGTCTTTACAGCAAATGAAACCCATAGCACGCCCACTGTTCAGCACTACCTCTTTCCGCGTTACAGAAGAACTGAAGTTCTGGCCGCAACTGCTGCCGAAATCCGAGCTAAGACTGGTGGTAACTGCGAGGGATTTCGCATGGATGTTAAGGATGCTGCACTTGTCTCGCAGTCAATCGATGAAATCTCGAAAAAGTACCTTTACTTAATGGTTGCCATAAGCCTGGTGGTGCTGATATTCTGACTACTTTCAGGTTCGGCAAATTACCCAACATCATAGTGAACAACGCAGCTGGCAACTTCATTATGGCTACCGAAAGGGTATGAGTATGGTTGAGTAATCGGCTACTGTAACGCTGCATTTATGTTCCTTTGGTTGAATGACTTGGCTGCTAGAGCTACTAGAGAAAAGTCTGTTGCAGCTTTCACCGAACGCAGTGAAAACGGTGGTGGATATCGTACTTATGGGCACATTGAACGTCACAACAGAAGTATGCAAAAGAGCCATGAAAGTGAACCAAGGCTGCACTGTGCTCAGCATTACTACTCCGTACGCGAGGTAAATACGCATACCGAGCAAAAACGGAATCTGGGTAGGATCCAAATTATCAAAATAGACTCCAAACATCGAAAACACGCATCGCTGTTTACTAGTATTCTTTGTACTGCATATCAAGTGGATGCGAACGCACTAGTTATCATGCAAATATCCTCCTGAAAAGCACGAAGAAGAGGGAGAGAGCAGACCAACTCGTCTATATAAAAGTGATTGAGTGCTCTTCCATGCTTGTCATATGAATCGCAATGTTGAGAATAAAAAGGGTAAAGTAGTGGCCCATCACAAGTTTAGGAATGAAGATCCGGCATTTGTTTACAAATGAAAGCACATAAGTCAGCTTGTTCTAAAATTTTTGAAATATTTGAAATTATCAGTGTTCACCCAATCCTTACTGCATCCCTTTCCCTCAAAACTGCCTTTTTAAATAAAAGCAATTCCTCGTATTTCGGATGTGTTAATGATTATGAAACAGTGCAGTTTTATCAGGTTGAAATGAAAGTAGTGTACCCAGCCTTGAGAAATCGTAACTTTTTTCCTATGAGAGCAGAAAGGGAATCATTCGTAGCAGGTCAGAGGGCTCCTTCCCGCATCCCCAGAAACCGCGTCATCATTACTCATCGTAGTCTTCCCCTAATATGGCGACTAACTTCGTCCTCGACAAAATTCACCTTCGACATTTCCAACTTTTCCTCTCCACCGACTACTCCGCAACGGCAGCTCACCACAAACTCGAGGAATTGTACGGCGAAGGCATTGTGTCTCACACCGCTGATTTGCCAGGTTCAAGAAAGGAGACTATTCCCTTGATGATGAAGAGAGGTCAACTCCCATCCCCCTCTTTCTGGGTGGCCGGCATCAAGGGTCTACCCGAACGCTGGAAGAGGATCGTGGTCTACAACGGTGCTTACCTCTGATCCACCCTCCGATATGTTTTTGAGAAATTGTTTAAAAATTGTAGGTAAAAAAGGCACTACTTTCTTCCCAACCTAATACCTAACCATGTGATGTGTGCCTATTTAAAGAAGAGGAGAAAAAGCCAAAAATATCGTACATATTTTTTTTGCAAAATTTGTGTAAATGTAGTTAAATTTTGCTCTTCAGGAACGGCGGTGCTTTTGTGGTCCCTTCTGCCGTATCAAAAGCTGGTGTGGAGAATATGACGAGATCACTTGCTTCCGAATGGGCAAAATATGGAATGCGCTTCAACGTCATAGCTCCTGGACCTATAAAAACAGAGGTGACACGTTCTGCATAGATGTGACAGTCTGAAAGTGCGCGCTTGTCCACAAAGCATTGAAAAAGACTGCAAGGTTGTCGCCGTAGAGTAGCTCTAGTAGCGAGAATGTAGTTCTTCACAGTTTATTCCGTATAAACAGAGAAATGACGCCCATTTGTTGCTTCTTAAAGCTCTATGTTACTTTTAGAGATTTGGTATTTTTACTATAGCACTAGCAGTAATTTTTGCAAAGTAATGTGGTTCACTCTATCGCATTATGGCTACATTACTTTGTCATTTGCAGGGAGCGTTTTCTCGGCTGTCATCGGCATCTCCCGAACAGATGGAGGCAGGAGCTGCGTCGAAGATTCCTGTCGGCAGAATAGGCAAACCAGAGGAACTCGCTAATCTAGCTGCTTATGTCTGCTCCGACTATGCGAGCTGGCTTAACGGAGCGGTATGTCATCCCTTCTGAACTGCTGCAGAAATTAGTACTTATTGGATTCGTATAGATTATCGACTTCGACGGTGGACAACAGTTCCTCAACCATAACAGTTCATTCGGCACACATCTTCACGAAATGAGCCCCAAAGACTGGGAAGAAATAGAAAACAACATCCGACAGAGAACTGGCAAAACAAAGAGTAAAATGTGATCTCGGAACTTTCTTTGACAGATATAAAGAACGAACCTAGTAAATATTTACAACCTCGTCTTCTATGAACAAAATTTTTACAGGCACTAAATTAGGTACTGGTGAATGAAGACTAGCTTTTGTCAACAAGTGTATAGCGGACTTCTTGGGGGACGAGAAGCTGCTCTGAGTTTCTGTTTACCCTTGCAGTGAAGAATCTGAAACAAAAAATACAAGGTGTAGATATGGAGATACACAAATTATAGATCAAAAGTATAGATATGTACACAATCTTTGTAGAGATATAGACATTTTCCTCAACCAGACAGCAGCCTGCAAACTGACTGAACTCTCTAGAAACTTGCTGTTGACGTTTTTAAGGAATTTGTTGATAAAGCATCCCCTACTATGCTGTCTTACATCAATGAGCTTTTCAAAAAACTAGAAAGAAACTTTCAAAGAACAGGAACAGAGTACAAACATGTCTCAACTATGTAGAAATAGTTTTGAGATTTTGGCGTCATCGTACCGCACCTCGATGTTGACCCCTAAAGACAATGAAAAGTTCGTTTTTTTAAGTAGATGAAAAACTCAGAATAAGCGGAGACGTCCTACTATTTTCAGCGTTAGATGGAACTCGAGGCCGATTACGGAGCACATTTCCCAAGCCCATAATCGTAGGTGCCTCTGCGGCACCATGGTACGCAATTCTTGGATCCAAGCCCAAGGGAATGTCGACCAGGGGTATGCGAAAGTAAAATTATAAATTCCGTAAAACGTAGATCGTAAAGTGAAACGCCAAAAATGGCCGTGAAACGTAAAACCTAAACAGTAAAACGGAAATTTTCGCACACCCCTGATGTCGACGCTATGACTTTCTGAGCCCCGCCGCTGGTACGAAAATGTCGCAACCCATATTGCCTTGAGGCGGGGGACGAGAATCTCATGCGCGACAGAATCTGGCCGCAAATATGATTCGGGCTAAACTCAGATCGGGTTAACTCGGAATGTTCCAGTAGCTCAAACATCGATGTGAGGTGAGACTGTGCAGTGAACCTCTGCTAGTTTTTGAGACGCTCGATAAACATACGAGCATAACTATTATGAATAAACAAAAGATAAGGTTTTATCAGCGATATGATATAATTAGTCCCGAATCTCGTCCCAAAGAAACGCTCTAGAGCCATTGTAAGCACAGCAGCATTTGAAACAATTGACAATAAAACGTACCTTTTTTCTTTTGTCGCTTCATTCTGCTCGAACTTCCGTCACTCGCCATCCCTTTGGAACAGGAACTTTTACATCAGTTGGCCCAACGTCTTTTGAAACCAGCCTACGGTTTCCTCTAGCAAGGAGGAGAGCCTTTTCCAGGTTGAGGGCCCTCTTCGCTAGGTCTGCAGCACTTTCAACCACCGGTTCCTCCTTTGCATTCTCGACTGTTTTTCTGTTAGGATTCTTCTTGAAGAATTTTCTTTTCGGGTTGACTTCCCCGTCGTTGAGTCTCAGCTGTCGTCGTGGGGAAATAGTAGTCGCCGCAGTAACCAACGTTGCGAAAATCTGGCTCTCGATAGGGACCTTAGATGTATGCCAATTTTTTGACTCTCCTCGAACTAAGGTGACAAAAATCGGTGGATCAGAAGGAGGGATGAAGGTAACAACCTCGTCGAGCAAGGTCGTCACAAACTGGGTTGGTGTAGGGACCGTAGTCGTCGTGACTTGCTCCCGGACTACTGTGGTTTCAGATGCAGTGAAACTAACAGGATCGGTATTAGTTAGAAGGGTTGGGAATGTTTGTACTGTAGACCCTGTCTCGGTTGGTGGGGCTTGTGTCGTAAAGGTAGGATTAGGGGAAACCTGAGTTGTAGAGTCGGTACTCGGGAAGAGCTGGATAGTAGCACCTGGGCCAGTAGTGGCTCCGGCTTGCGGACTAGCAGCTAGGGTGGCTGTGATGTCTTCTGGAACCGGAGGAACGTCGTCTGGCGGAGGTAGAAAGAAGGGAGGCGAGTCAGGGTCAAGCAGCTGCTGTTCCGTGGAAAAATCGCTCTCCACCGTCAAGTCGTCGAAGTTTTGATTTTCTAAGCTCGCATCGATGGAATCTGCAAAATTTTTCACTCATTTATAGGCAAAAGACAAAGCATCCATCTAATAGGTTGCTCAGAGACGGCACCCATGAAAAAACCAATTTTGAGATTTTTGCATTTTTAGAATTCCTTCCACAAGAATTGTCTAAAATAAGACAGCGCAAAAGTTACAATTGACCGCAAAAATGCCTTGTCCAAATTAAAATTTTGATGAAAATGGTCGAGTTGTCACGTCAACAGGGAGGGCGCCACAAAGCGGATCTGTCACAAAAAAGAGCTTCCAGGAGAAGATAATTGTAAGGAACCACCATCAGCTATTCAGAGTACATCACAAACATTTAGCTGAAATTTTGGTGCCAGAAATCCTATCTATTGTGAACGTATCAGGGCAAATTTACAATATAGCACGCGCAGCAAGCCTAATCGCCCACGTTTGATTGCCCCAAGATCTGCGAACTGCGCGAGGAATAGATATCTCGTCCATTTTCCTAACTTAGACAAAAACATTTTCGGCATTTTTTCAATGGGTTGTAAATTTTATAATTTCTTATTTTGGCTTTTGACAAAACTTCTGGACATCTTGTGGAACGATTCCAAAAATGTAAAAATTTCAAAAACTTTTTTTTCGTGGGTGCTGCCTTTAATGCGTGATTAATATGATGTTTTCTTATTAGAAATATTTGAAAACAAGATCAAGCGAGTCCTACATAGTTTATATAACCTAGATACAACGCATTGGGTCCTATAGGCTTAAAGGGTATAAGCCTGAACAGCAATTATAGCAGCGGCCCCATATGTAGCCCTAGAAAAGTTCGCCGCTGCGCGGTAAAGGGGCCCCCGTGCACCCTATGCATGTATACGATTCGGACTCACACCGGACTTGAATAATTTTAACTTGGAATTTTGAACGAGATTTAATTTTAGAAAAATGTTGGCGGAGATAAATTTATTAGAAAGTGAGCACTACTTCATTGAAATATGCATATAAGACCACTTCTGGAAGATTTATAAATACTTGTATTCGAATCTGCTGCAAAACGACAAACTTTCAAATGGAAAGTATGGTCGCGCATAAAATATGCCTTTGCTCATAGTTCTTCTAAATTATGCCCCTCAAATGCAATAAGTTGTTGCGAAAGTCTTGCAGGATTTTTATACCTTTCAGAGATATGATGGATGGAACGAACCTCACAAAGGTGCCTTGGGCTCACAAGGTTCTCTCTTTTGGAAAGAATCCGCAAGCTGTACTTCCTCTACTCAGCCACTTAAGGGCAAGGGTTACTGAGACGTTGTGGAGAGGTATGCATATATCACGTGGTGATCGGGCACTATGCTCTTCTACGGCACGGTCAGGAAGACCTTCACGACCGTGCCATGATAAAGTATATAACCCGATCATGACCAGAAGCTATATGCATACCACCCCTGGCTACAGAGAATCCTATCCTTATTCGAATGTGTAACTCTGTATGACGCGTGGAAAATAGACCTTTGGAGCTCAGCGATTTTGAATAAAATTTTCTTAAAATCTACAGCAGTGCACGCCAGACTCTGTGCTATCCGGCTGGTGCTTTATTTGGGATATACCTATGTCTTCAACAGAACCAGAAAATTTTAACGAAACTCAGGCATTCAAAATTTGGGCCAGCGACAGAATATGAAAAGTTGTTATCGAACATTTATTGGGAATTTTAAATGCTAACGGCTCACATGAGGGAGCGAGTTTGCGGGCATACATGCTAGTTATATAGTTACTTGGATTAAGCTTTGAAGGATGCTAAAAGGTTAGACGTGGACGAGTTCCGACGCAATTTGCCGCGCCTCAGCTGGTACGCAGTTGCACAAAATCGCTTTGAACGAGGCACTACACTCTTTTTCGCGGACTATGACTAGTGAGATGGGTGGAGCAAGACTCCCAAGGTGATGCCAGCAGTGTTCAAAACAGGTTAAAACATGGAGAACTAGTGTAATGTTGATCTGTTCCTTTCATTTCGGCATGCTTCTTTGCTTTTCAAGTTGCTCTGGATCCCCTTTGTTGCCCAAAGCATGTTTGACCCCGCCCACCTCACTAGTCATAGTCTGCGAAAAAGAGTATATCTGGGTGACCGACGGTACTCTACAAGACTTTACCTTCATAGCGACACCGCTTTCCTTAGTGACAGTTTTGTTTCCACGCATTTACAGTTTATATCCAGTTTCAATAGTGGCGGTGTTACTGCGGATCAGTTGTTAAGGGCGTCTGCCTGCAGTCGATCGATGAGGAAAATCCAGAGTGGTTGTGGTTGCTTTTTGGTAGTTTTTTAAACGCTCCCTCGCATTTTTGTCACTTATTAGTCATAGTTATTGTTCTGCTACGAACAGAGACCAGAGCCCCGACCCACTATTTAAAATCCGATAGACAAACTGCAATTTATCTGCTAAAGTGACTGCGACTGCTCATTAGACACCGTAACTACAGCCTGTCCGTACCAGCCTGTCCGACCGCGCGATGTGCGTATGAGGTATGCGGCGAGGTGGAGGGTCCACTATAAAATCTACCCTTTGAAGGCATCCCCAGTGGAAATAGGGTCGATCGTACCTGCCTGCGCGGCAAACCTGAAGCAAGCATGAGAGTTCCGCTATTCTTCTTCGCATCGTTCATCAACCCTGCGATCATCAATCTTGCGCGTTGTTTTTATCATCTAGGATCGAAATGTTACATGTCTTTCTTTCGCTTTAGACCGCCATCTCTGCGCGGCAGCGACGGATTCCAACACTTCATAGCGAACTGAGATCTCAGCATGCTTCTGCACAGACAAGCGCGCGATCGTTTCGCTTCCTCTGCACGTACTGCTTTTCGCATTACTATCGGCTGAACGCAGCATAAAATGGCAGGATATTCTCCATCATACTCGGGCATTTTTTGCACCCGTTTTAGCAAAATCGCAAGTTTTATAGTGATTTTTCAATGACGGCATACTTTACAATTTGCTTACTTTGCTCACGCGAAGCGAACAAATTATAGCAAACCAACATCATTACAGTGCGCGTGATTTAAGAGACACGGAAAATTTTATTTTAGGCTTCTGAAAAGGTACGCATGTATGAGCGCTCACAATTTGAAACAGGGTATTTCCAAGAGCGGTTTTAATTCCTTGTTTATCCGAATTTCAAGCATACAGTTCAAAAGTTCTAAAGAACAAAATCTAAGCTTGAATGACTTTGAACCGTGAGCTAAAAAAGTCAAATATTTCTGGGGTAGTCTATATAACTGTGTAATTCTATTTTGGAGCGACTTACTTACTACCGTCAACTTCATAATGCGTACGAGTTGCGCTAAAACAGGGTCGCGTGGAAGGGCAGAGACGGTGTTGGTCATGAGAGACTACTGACTGATGGGGCGCAGACAGCGCGAGACGTTATCGGCTTATGCCGCTAGAGTCCTCAGAATTTCAAAGCAAAAACAGCTAAAACACAGTAGCCAATAAAACCAACTACCATATCGCTGAACGAAGAGTTCGTGCGAAGAACTAGTATCGTATGGTATACTAGTAGCTGGAGCTCCCTCTGTCTCATTTTGTGTCGGATGTATTTTCGCAGTCTTGCGTAAGCCTATGGTCGGTGCGGCACCGCGGCGGAGCCATCGAGCAAGCGCAGTTAGGCGGTAGATGACCAGTCATAGCGGTTTAGGTAGGCCGCTCGCATCGCTCGGCGCCCGTACCGCACTGAGGGCTGGCCCGCCGGCTTAGATGAAGCTGCAGAATATGGTTAATGGAAAGTGAGACAGAGGGTAATTGTACTAAAGTACTGAAGATATCTCCAAAAAATGAAAAGCTTCACGATCAGTGAAGTCACGCACGCGAAAATTTTCGAGTTTGGGGTTATCACGTAGAATAAGAGGCAACAACATCGTGTGTGCGAGCATATGCCAACGCTCAGGAAATCCTCGTTTTCAGCGACAGGCAAAACTGAGCAAACCTTCTACGACTACAACATTCGAAAGTCCTCTTCTTTCATTCCATACTAAAATCGGCCATGCTCTTTGAATTAAATTCTTCGCTGACCTTACCGTTTAGCACTCAAAACTCGCATTTAGAAGAAGCGCTGAGAAAAACTATCCTCTCGGTTTTGGTATATTAATAGAATAAAAGAGCAGAACTTTTTGGATAAAGCCATTATGGTAATAACTGCACGATTCTGCCTAGAGGCGCTGTAAAAGAGGCTCCCTTAGTACACTGAGCACATTTTTGTAGTACTAAACCACGTTCTCCAGCTCTCGAAAATAAAACTGAGCAGTTCCGCCGTGATCGTGTCTAGAAATAACTGCAAACTTACTCTTCTCCAAACTGTTTTGGCCAACGATGCTCCTAAAACCAAACTGTTAATGAACATTTATACAAGCAAGCACATGCTACTTCGCTACAAACCCTGCACTCACCTTGCAAGACCAAGGACTGCAACGATAATCCACAACCGGCGTAGAAGTCCCATGGGATCCGATGCCTGTTCTTCCTCTGATTCAAGCTCTTATGTTGTACACTGCCGCAGAGTGATTTACCTGAAAAAAAACTGTAAATCTTTGTTACATCTCAGGGTAGCGCTGGTAATCAAATAGCAAGAGCAAAGTCGAATTTCTCGTTAAAAAAGCACAGCATAAAGATTTCTAGAGCCTTATTAGCCCACGCATAAAGCAAACAATTGGATTGGCAGATGTTATCGGAACCAGAAATCTCATTAATCTCATCCATAAAAATGTCAGGAGACTTCCTCGTTGTTCTGTTCAATCTTACTATCGGATCTTAGACTGTGTTTGGCATTTTGCAGAAGCGCGTGAACAACGGGTTTATGTACTGGTAGGCTGCGAAGTTGAACAAATCGTACGAATTTTGGTATTTAGTTAAAATGATGATCTTGCTGTTGATGTTTCTGGCATTTACGCATAGCTTTTCCTACTCTTTTTTAGATGAGGCAAAATCTCGGTTTTATGGTGATTTATCGAAAAATGAAAACCATACCTTAAAGCCAAACTTGTGCATAATTAATTTCCCATATGCTCTTTTTGTTCATTTAAAATGGTGCAGAAATGTCGCCTACCTCGAATCTTACATGTCAGTCCGCGAGAAGATAACAGGGAGTGTCTGCCATGCTTGGAAACTCGTCAGTCCCTATTTTGCTTACAACGAAATGAGATCTACGAGTAGAGTCAAGCGTATAGTGCGACAGTCGCAGCGGGGTTCGCCCTGCGGGTCGACTCAGGGGGAAGGGGTCCTGGAGGGGTCGACTTATAGGTAAAAACGTAAAGAAAAAAAGCGCCTCAGAATCCTCCTGTGTTAATTTTGAGCTGAATCCATGAGTTTTGACTTTTTGGTAAACTGACCCCCTGACCAGGGTAAACGAAGTTTCCACACAAAATAAGGGTAATTCTCGGATTCAGCATGCCACGCTACCCCTCTGGGCTGGGCTAAATTTCAACGGAATACAAGGTTTGGCACTATTCCACAGTATGTGCTCCAAAAATCGAAAGTCTCGGAATTCGCTGAAACTTCACCCAGGGGGGGGGAGGTTATGTGGGCTGCTGAAGATGAAAATCACGCTCTTTTTTTACCGTAACCCCACTTCTTTAGGTTTACGGTAGGATCACGGCAGGGGGCGAAATCTCAGAATCACCTCAAAACATGTACAGTGGGAGGCACGAAGTACATACGAGTATCGTATCCTTAAGAACTAAAAGTTCAATATTTTTGAATTTAGTAATTCGGCTCTGAGGTGAAGGGGATCGTAGCTACGCTCTTATGTAGAATGTTGGTTCTTCAGTGACGCAACAATATCTTTAAGAAAATAATATACAGCACTGACCTTCAGTATCAGCTTATTGAAAAATATCCGTAAATTGTCGACTCTGAGCAGTACTTCACCAAGAAAAATGGTACGAAATATTTTGAGGTTTAGCACATACGTCGAGGCTTAGCTCTTTCATGTTCTTTTGAAGTGTCTGACTGAATTAATTCTGACTCATACTACTATGAAGACATTAGCGATCGTGAAAATGTGCAGGAACTCATGCTGTGACCTAAAACAAAGTGGGGTGCGCATACTAGGATAAACAAAGAAACCGAGCACGATTCACCATATTTCAACCATCGCAACTTCGGTATTATTCTATGAAAGCCAATTAAGACTGATTTTGAGACTGAGACTTTCGACTGATTTTTAATAAAATTTTCTGCGAGACTTAATATCTGTAAGGATTAGGTAAACAGATCTTCCCACTATTTCCGTAATTCGTATTAATTCGTTGGAGATTCAGAGACAAATTAGACGAAAAGACGAAGCATCTGCGATTCAGTTCGAATGAAATGCAGCTACCACCATTTTGCACCTATCAGTCCAGGAACTTTAAAGGGTGTTTTGCTTTTGAGTGCGCTGAATGCTTCTAAAGAGATGAGGGCAGGTGAATGAATCCCTACAACACAGCAGCAAGAAAGTAAACTTTTGCCCTAATAAAACCGAAAAAGCCTGTAGCGGCTGATGCCAATGAAAATGATGCGGCGATGATTACCACGGTGGAATTATGGCAGGAAGGGCGGGCGCGGGCGGAGGCATCCAGTTCTAGCGCTAACAACTTGCTAGAGCTGGCGTTCGTTAGCGATATCGCTGTTGTCCTTGTAAGGGTGTTCACAACACATAGTGAGTCGTCGACATCGACAAGGCCCGCAAACATCAGCGAAAACGATGAAAAACTGAATCCGCTGCAAATAAGTTTACGCCACCGGCACCATAGCGGTTTCACTGATAGCTTTTTGAGTTTCGGCCTAATCCACACCATGAATACACACTGTCAAATGTTTAATAAGCAGCGACGAAGTTTTGCTGCAATCATGCACAAAACTTAAAGGCAGTGTGCCACGAAATCTAAGTTTCTGCACATTTGGTACCAATCGACGCCTCTCGGTCCCTTCTATCCAGTGCAAAAGTTTCAAGAGA